>CAEGAE010080636.1:0-17416 GCA_903067095.1 Girardinus metallicus | reverse complement strand
TATATATATATATATATATATCCATTCAATTGATTTCTTGTGTACTGTAGTTTATTTATATATATTTGTTTGAATTGGCTTTTTGTTTGTCCATAAATAAAGTTAATTAAAAATGAGGAAAAATACAGTTTTTTTTTTATTTAATTTTTTTTTTTATTAAGTAAAATTAATAAAAACTGAGGAAAAAATACCTACGATGTCCTTGAGATCACCTGACAAAGATCGGTTAAGTTTAAGAAATATCGCGAGACCGCCGAACCAAAAACGAACCGACGAAGATAGCACGGAAACTCCCGAGCTTCCTACATGCTGTATCGACCCCCCTCCCCTCCTTTTTCAACATGGCTGCAGAGTCTTCTCCCAACTAACGCTCAGATTGGTGACTGTGTTGGTTTCTACTTTTCAGTGCCTCTTACCTTTTCGGTGTTCATCATCTTCACTCGGATGCAAAGCACGTCCTCTGCCCCGCTGTTTGATTTCATTGAGTGGAGTAACCTTCACCAATCACTCCCTGCACTGGGCCTCTTTTTTTTTTTTTTTTTTATCTCCAAAACAACTAACAACAGTTTTCAGTGCAATGGTTTGAGTAAGCACAGCCAGTTGCCCTCTTCATGAACAATGTGTGAAAACTGCGCCGAGCTGGTGGAGGTTTTAAATGAATGTAAGTATGAATCGTTGTGTTTGTGTTTTGCTGACTGAACTAGCTGGATGATGTTAGCGTTGTTAGCATGGTGGCTAGCTAAATATAACTTTGTTTTCTCGATTAACTTGCCTTTCTATGCGTGCATATTAACCACATCGACCTCAGTGTTGTGACATCCTGTGGACATATTTTGTAATGGCTGACACTCGTGTTTTCACATCGGTCTGTCTCGGTTTGCTGTGAATACCTTAAAGCCTTTCTTCCTTCCAAAAATTGCAGTTTGGGGCCTGTCTGTCAAACACCACCCTAAAAAACAAGCTCGTAAATACATTGGGATCACCATGTGTGTGACATTTCAGTAAACACTTGAGTGTTGTTGTCCCTTACGAACAAAGGTGAATTTAAGTGATATAAATATTGTTAGAAGACGGATTGACGAGTTAGCAAGCTGAGTTAGCAGCTTGAGCTAGCGAGCAGGCTGACTTTGTTTGATGTGTTTGTCAGGTCAGTCTGCTAGCTGTCCACTCCGCTGCCACCCATTGTTTTACGGACTGATGGGGTTCTTGTTCGGGACGGCTTTAGATCTCTCTAAAATGTTACTGCACCGACAGCTACTGACAATTAGACGTAAACAAACATCGCTTGTGTTTGTTTCGGAGAGTCCGTGAAATGTTCGTGGAGCTAACGGCGACTAAGCTAGCCAAGAAATGTAACGGCTGCAATAAGGCGCAGACTTTTGTCATAAACACGTCGGTAATCCTCAGTAATTTGCACAAAAATGTTTGCTTAGTTCTTCTTTGATATTATAGTTTTATTTCTTGACCGTTATGCCTTTTGTTTTTTGGACAACTTTGTTAGTTTATCCCATCCCAGATCTAGCTAATGTTAATTTAAGTCATGAATACATAATGTCTCTTATTGCTGACATGTAACTATCGTGTTTTGCGCTTTAGGTATCCTCAGCCATTTTTTAAATTTGCATAATGGTTTTGGAAACCGGTGTATATCGTGAACTGGTTGACATTTTGGGATTTTCCTGTCTGTGATGGATGCTATTGTGTCTGCTGGTAGTGATTTAGGGAAATGTTCTCCCAGAGGCTCCTGTTTCTTAAACCTGACTGTGGGGAATTTAGCTCAGTTAATTTATATAGCGCCAATTCATAACAAGTCATCTCTAGGCACTTTGCAAAAAGGTAATTTCAGTTCAATTATACACACATTCCAGTTGATCTTACTTATCAGAAAGTCCATTTCCATATTCAAATCAGTTTAAAAAGTTTTCTGTCTAGGTAAATTATGTTTCTATTGCCGAGTATTTCAATTACAATTAGAATTTTGCATATTTTCATTGTTGTTTTCTTTCTTTTCGGTCATCACAATGTCCCCGACACTCTCTGTAACAGGGCATCAAATGCAGGGAACAGAGAAATACATGGCACTTAAAGTACAACGATTTACCCATTATTGCATCCAAGCAGTTTTTTGCTACTGTGATATTGTACTCTTGTACATTGTGATGATTGCACCAGCTATTTAGTGTTACAGACGAGATAATAAAGTTGCAGCTGCATAACAATAAATAAGTAAGTAAACGCAGTAGTTTCAAATTTGAAGTTACAAATAAACCAGCGCATTTTTAAATATTCTTTATAAATCAAAGTTTTGTTGCTGCAATTCACCTTTAGGTTGACTTGTAAGTAGGTCTGCACACAATATCAGTGAGTGCCACTATCCTGTGTTTTTTGGACACTTTTCTGTTCCAACACATCTGAATCAAAGGAACGGTAAATGACCATAATTCAGCTTTTAGATTCAGGTGTGTTGGCATAAAGATTCATTTAAATGCCATTACACGCCTGTGTGTGATATTCATATAGCAAAGGACTGTTTGGATTGTAATACATCTTGGCTAATATATTCCAGGTGTTATGATCTTTAGTTTTGCATGCTGATGTAGTATTTAGCTTGTTGGACATGGTTCCACAGCAGCAGATGTTCACTTTGCACACAGATGGTGTTGCCAAAAATGCTAAACGTCACAGAGTGATGGAGGCACAGACTGAAAAGAGAGGAAACAAATATTCACTCCATGCAATATGTCAGTTAGAACGTAGTCGAATATTGAGCCCTACTTGCTAGCAAGTACCATAAGAATTGTGATAAATGCTGATCGATAATGTTTGCTTATCTCTAAAGCTAATAGTATAGAGCATCAATAAATATCTGGATATTTGAAAATACTATTGAATGTAATCACTGTACACTGTTAAGCAGTACCGTTGTGTTCATTGTACCTTTTATGCATTGAATTAGTTCATTTTATGATGAGCCAGTTATATATTTAGAACAGTAGTTGATTTTGTGTGTTTCTGGCTGCATGCAGTGAGAGTTACTGTTCCACAAAGACACTTTTATAACAGTTGGTGCTGCTGTTTCTAACCCGCAGAAGGCGAATCTGAGCTTATTTCAACCTGAGATTATCAGTTAAGTAGTTTTTGGAGCTTAGATAGAAACTTGACTTTTACTCTCAGTTTTATTTTGGTGGTGATATTAGGCCATAAACCGGTGTAGAGTTTGCAAAGAAAACTAAACAGTGGTTTATAGGTATTAGTAGAGGCTGTGGTAGACTTTTTTTTAGTTTTTAAAGGTTTTGTTGGGTCTAGTGGCCTTTATTTGACAGTCAGACCGGAAATCAGGTTAAGAGAGAGAAAGGGAAGACATCCGCCAAAGGTCATCGGGCCGGGACTCAAACCCCCGACTGCCGAGTCAAGGACTAAGGCCTCTGTATATGGGTCACACGTTTCACTTTTTTTTTTTTTGACTGATGGAGTCAAAAAAAATTCTTTCTATTTTACCCAAAATTACATACTCAGTCAGCTGTTTTTAATTTTTATTAATTTCAACTAATATTCAACCGAAACATGCCGAACAGAAAATCCACATCTTGTATTCATACTTCAAGACATTGAATACATAGAATTATCAATTTCTAAGGTAGTTAATTGTAGTTGCAGCCCTAAATTGCTCTGTATTATTAGTCAGGATGGAACAAAAGATTCAGATTAGTACTGATTGACTCTTTGCCACCTTGTTAGTCTGTAAATGCAAATCTCCTCTGAATGTTTTGGCTTATTAAACAGCAGATTTTACTACATCACACGGAGAAACGGCGTATAATAACAGAACAGATCGGAGGGTGTTTCACAGTGGGGTGCCGTCAGCTGCGACCGCTCTGTCGACAAGACTGGCAGCTCCATATGCTGTTTCTGAAGGTGACCTGTGACCTTAGATCTGCAGCAGCAGCATGTGTTTGTGAGAGATGGAGCAGGAGAATCCAGTTTAACAACACGCAGGATTGTTCTAATTCAAAGTTGCATGCGACTGTCACTTCCCAACTTCACAACCGCCAATCTAAGTAACCTGCATAAATATTGTGATAAATATCCGTTTTATTAGAACCAGCTTTCATACATCCGTGTGTTTAAATGAGAGATATTCTGATGGATTTACTCTCACAGTCTGTAAACAATGCTAACACAAAACTTTGGAGACGTAAAGCCAGTTTTAACGTGAAATAAAAGTGAAACTTTTCTCTCATGTGAGCCAATCAGGCTTTCTGTGTTTGAGCCCAACAGCAAAAAACTAAAATAGAGTTCTGCTTAAAAAAAAAAAAAAGAGCAGCTTCTGGTTTACAAATCACTTCTCTTGAATCAGTTTAGTTGATTTTGTGAAATGAATGGGTTAGAGAGGGCGTGTAAGCAGTGCAGCTGCTGTATTTCTACATCTTGTTTGAGTTTGTTCTGACTTATTCAGGACTCTTTGTGGTTCAAGAAGCTGAATGCGCTTTGTTTGCTCTCATATGTTCAGGAATCACAATATAGATGTAGAATACATGGCAAATATACAACACTTTAACATTATGCATAAATATGTGTCGTTAGTCAGATGATTTTATGTTTCCACCTTGATTAGAGATGAACCAATCTGATATTAATCTCTGTATTGGCAGCAATGTTGGAAAATATCTAGATCGGCTATTTGTGACAATATGCCTGTTCCATAAGGGCAGATCTATTCAGCATAGTTCTATGCTTTGAGCTCTGGGCGGTGTGATGCTTTATTATTTTACATTCTATTTATAATTCCTAATTGCGCTTTCTGAACTATTTAAGTTTTGTTGCAGTTTATTTGTACACGTTTGATCAACATTTGTCAACCGATTGTTTTTACCAGTTTTCTTTATTTGTTTTACATCGACTGTTTTACTCCCAGTTCCACTGACAAATGAACAAATGAAAGTTGTTTTTAAATGTTTGACCAAGCTTGTGAAGCTATTGGTGTATTTAGGTTTAAAAAAAAGTAACCAATTCAGCTCTGTTTTTCCGTGTCGGATCATTGTCGGCTGATGCTAAAGTTCACATATCTGTTTCAGAAGTGAAAAAAGTGAATCGGTGCATCTCTAATTGTGACCAATAAAAAGCTCCGTCAGTTTTCTTTTGCCTTAATAGAAAAGATGAAAAACATTTTCATTGTTCTCCTCAAAATTTATTCCAACTCCAGAAATGTCACTAAAATGAGGTTTAATTCTCTCCCAAAGCCTTTCAGAAATCAGTGCTTAAAGACGTCCTTACAGAGAGTTGAGGCTTTTTCTGTCTTTTCCCATTTTCAATGTGCCGTTTGAAGATGACGTCGGTACATTCTTCACTGGCAAATAGAGCCAATTTTTATCAGTGCAAATTGTTTGGATGTTTCTCTTCTACCTGAAATGAGTTCTTGGACTAGTTCCAGTACTTTCTAATTGCATTTTTTTATTGCAGTATTGGTTTCTCATGTCCAATGTTTCACAGCATCTTGGAAAACAATGAACTTTTCAACATTTTGTCTAGGGCCAAGACTCTAATGCATTTATTTTGATTAATTAAATAGTTAAAATTTTGAATATGTTAAAACATTTTAATTAATTTTATAATATTTTTTTTTTGTACATTACATTTTACGGGTGTTTTTAGTATGCCTTTAAATCTGACGCACAAGCAACATTCGCAAATAGCTTCACATGGTTTAAATTGTTTTTATAAAATTACATAAATCTTGTATTCATCAACTTTTTATTTCCAATTATTAATTGGTAATCCAAAAAATAACAGATCGGCCCTACGCTGTATTGATAAGTCAAGCGGAAAGGCCTGAACTTTTCAAATGTTGACGTCAGAAGTATTTTTCTAGGCTACAGATGCATCTTTGCTACAGATGATCAAGAGTACACTAAAAGAATGCTCTTTTATTTCATTTCAGGCAATAAAATGTTTAATTTAAAAAGGATTCTGCTTATTTGCATCTTTTAATCTATTTCTAACAAGTTTTCCTCCAGTGTATTATAAGCCTGGCGGGCCGCCAGGCTTTACTTGTGCCCCCACCAGGCTAAGCATTTCTTGTTTAAAATGTTTGCATTTTTTAAGACTTTATAGTTTTTGTTCAGGTATTAATCTTCCAATCTTTCAATAACACATAATTATCTAGTGATCAAATTTTCTGTCAACTTTAAACATTTTTTAACTCAGACTTTGACTGTCGAGCGCCCAACCACCAGGCTTAGCGAGTTTTCTGGGGGAAACCTTACCTAATGTTACTTAAAAAAAGCTTAAGTGAGAAAATGAACAGAATTAATTGTCCTAGACTAAATACATTCCAGCTGAATGGCATCTACTATGGTTTCACCAATACCTAAACATCTCAGAATGTGAATATTTTAGATGCCTTTATTGAGATCTGTAATTTCTTTGTGTGTCCCTCCACTCCGTGTAACACCTGTTAGCCCGCTCCAGGAACTCCTCATGGAGGGCTTGAAATTCCTGAGCCGCATGTGTCGCGGTCCGTACGACGGGCTTCTGTTTTCACGTAGAGCTGGAAACGATCCCGCCTGTGGGACCAGAATGCCGGGCCGAACCCTGCTGGTTCTGTTTCACGTTGGGAGTCTTTGGTGGCAGATTGAGGACGATGATTCAGGGAGGATACTTGACTCCGTCAGGCTGGGTGGGAGCTTTGTGGAGCCGCATGGAGGCCAGAACAATGACTGTAATATGAGAAGCAAGCCACTGTGGTGCCATTAAAAGCCATTGGTATGACTAGAACGTGACTTAAATTTTTTTTATTGACGGACAAGAACGTATAACAAAACGTTCGCATGTCTTCATCTATGCATTTATTACAAGTAGGCCTGTCGCAATAACCAATAGATCAGTTAATTGCATGATGAATTAAAATGAGCTCAAATGTTTATTTATGTGTGATTTATTGTTTTTTCTCTTTCTTCCAAAAACTGGGCGACAAAAGTCTTCAATATGGTGTTTTGGTCTCAACTAATCCGTTTTTTTGAGAAACTTCATAATTCATTTTATTTGTTGTTTTTGTTCATTTAATTTAGATATTTAAAGATGTCTTCCGGTTACATCAGTGTTACATTTTCATTTAAAGTTTATTCATCTTTGAGAATGTCTTCTTGCATAATTATGCCACTACCATTAGTTATCATTTATCGCAATAACTCCTGGGACATTTTATCGTCCAGCTAAGTTAGTTATTCTAATAATAACAGCTAAAAATTAGTTTGCATCTGATGCTAGAGTGAAGTTATTCCCCTCTGCCTGTTTAATTCTGTTAAGTTTAACCAAATTTACAGCTCACTATTCTAAAGAGACTTGCGTAAGATGCAGGTCCAAGATTTCTGGGCTGCAAGGAAAAAATGTTGAACGTTATCTAAAAATCTCCACACCTGGCAGAAGAAACGGATGTCTGGAAGTGACATTAGTTGGAGATTTTATCTGTTCTGTGAAGGACTCAGATGTTTAGAGAACATTAGTGAGCAAAAAGCGTCTCGAAGGCCAAGAGACACAGCAGACGGATCGGGGGGAAAAGTTGTATAAAAGATTAAATTAGAGTTGGGTTATAATAATATTTATAATGAGTCATGATACAGAAATCACAATTTTATGTTTTTTTTCAATCTTGTGTACTCTATTCGACATTCTGATGTCTATTTTTTTTTTTTTTAGCAATTCAAGTCAACAAACACTTTGTAAATATGTTACACTGGTCAATAGCCAAATGTGATCTTAGATCGACTGTTTTAGGGTAGTTTTGATGTGCTCAATCCAAAAATCACATTGGTTTTTCTCAGTCATGTCAACTTCCTGAGCTACGGATGCAACACGAGCGTCAAAATGCATGACTTGTTCTCACATGTGGAACTGATAATGTCACAAAAATGTCATCAATTTGGTCGGAAGATCGGATTTCTCTAAATGAAATTAGAAAAAAAAAGCTGAACTGATTTAGAAAAATGGATGTCATCTTTGGTTTTAGCTGTGCAAAACATTCCTAATTCAGTTGAAAAAAAAACATAGATAACTTACAAAAAGTATTTTTTTTGTAAGCCAGTGTTACTTTTAATTATTTTAGATCTCTGTCCTCACTGAGACGATCCTTTTTGGAGACTTACAACAGTATTTCTGTGTAATGGGTTGTAGTGCAGGGTAAAAATTCTTCACCTTTGCACTTTTTAACAAAAGTGATGCTGTCATAACAGGCACACTGCTCTCTTTGTTTATGGTGTTTTTCTTTTATTGGAATTGCAGCATATAGATGGTTAAAAAAAAACAAAAAACCAACTGAATATAATGTTTACATTTATGCGACACTTGGAGGACAGCAAGCTTTATTTAATTTTGTTTTGGGATGTTTTCATTAAAAGTTTTTAAAAAAATCTAAAACAAGAGCTTTTTATTTTTTTGAAGGTTTTTTCATTTGGCGTCTAAGGTGTGGTTTGTGTTTATTCCTCAGTATCTGATGCAGATGGCAGTGAAGGAGGCTTCCAGCTGAAGAAGGACCATGCATTGCGAGTGCTGGGCTACATCAGCTCCTGGTCACAGAGGTCAGTCTTCTTACTGCCGGCTGAGTCCGATCGATTCTACAGGGAGGCTAACTTAGAAAAAGGGGGAAAAAAAAGTTTTGAAAATGAAGAGAATGTAATTTTTTTATTTACATACAATAAATGTTTCATAGGAGCAAATCCCGTGTAACAGACACATTCTGCTTGTCAAAATAAAAGCACTTCCTGTTCTGTTCATTTAAGTGACCTCTCCTACTGCTCTGCATGTCTGTTAACTTCCAAAGACATGCAGTGTTTCCTAAAAAAATGCCTGTTAAAAAAAATCTGAGAAGTGTGCAGTTTGTGTACGTACACTGAGATTGATGAAATTGCCCAGTCTGTAGTTGGCATCACTAACTGTAACTGCAATCTTGCATCTGTGATAGATAGAAACTTTATTTCAGACTCAAGGTCCAACCAAAAGAGCTAAATAAGAACCAGATATTCATATCCACAATCATGCAAAAATAAGATGTAATAATATTTAACATAAAGTCACCTGTACCAGTGTCTCCAGGGCTGGAAGATTGTTTCCTTTTATGCTGTTCCTACTTTCTCTGACTTCATTTGCAAACCCATTTTTATATTAAAGAGCTAAATTTTAGTGGTCTAAAAGAATGAAGACAAATTGGATTACCAGTCAAAATGAAAAAATTAATCTGTTGTTTTTGTTTTTTTCTTCTTCTGTGTTGTTTCCAGGCAATGTCTGTGCTGCTTCAAAGAGTACAAGCACTTGGAGGTTTTTAATCAGCTGGTGTACGCCCTCATAAACCTGGTCATCACTCAAATCAACAGCCTGAGAAACCAGCTTTGCAGTGCCCAGAACCTCACGCACAAAGGGTCTGGGGCCGAAGAGGGCAGGCCCGACTGGGCCGCAGGCGAGTCTGCACCCGGCTCGCTCCCCCAGCCGGCCTCCCCCGGGGAGGACGAACCCGTCAATGTGGAAAGGGACTCTGCTGAAGAGGATGCCAACACACCCGACCCAAACCAGAAGAAGACTCAGAGCCACGAGCAGGAAAAAATCCAGCCAGATGGAGCCCAAGCGAACCCACTGGGATCTCTGGACGGTGGCAGTGAGTCTGGGAACGGGGAGAACGCTGCTGGAGGCGGAGGCGACAACCTGGATCCCTTCAGCTCTTGGACCACAGAGGAGAAAGAAAAACTGCTGCTGTGTGCGGCCAAGATTTTTCAGATCCAGTTCCCTCTCTACACGGCCTACAAACACAACACGCACCCCACCATAGAGGTGAGAACAAGTCCTAAACGCAAAGTGTGTTGGGATTTATTAAGAAATCCCTGATATTCTTCAGTTTACATGTAACTAACCCAAAAGTTCTGCTGAGCTTCAAAGTGTGGGAAGAAAACGATAAAGGAGTTGTTTAGCATTTTGCTTTATAATATGGCCTCTCCAAATGAACATTGAATGTATTTTGTAATGTAACTTAATTTTACCATGGTTTCCTTAAAAAACTCAACATGAACATGAAAAGCTAAAAACCAAACACTGACACACAGTCATTGTTTCAAATTAAACAGAGTTCCTGATCATAAGGAAGTGAGCACAGGCTTTTAATTTGTGCAGGTTTTTTATGTTTCATATATTTTGGTGTTGAGCATTTTCAAAAAAGGAAGATTAAAATCCCGATTTAAATCCTTTTAAAAGGAAGAAATTCTTAGTTTTGCGCATATTGTTTGAGTTCTTAAGTAAAAAAAACATCTTGAACAACTGATTATGTTCTGTTGAACCACAGCAGTTTGATTAATTTGTGATTTAAGTTGTATTTTTGTTGGCCTAAACTGGTTTATATTTATATTTATCTATTTTATATTTTCTTTGATGCACTAAGCGTATTGTGTGATTTGCATGCATTTATATTTAAATATGCTTTTTTTCTTCTGGTGACTGCTTATAAAGGAAATATAAAAAATCTTTGTTTTGTAGTTGCACATTTGTTTGACCAAATAAAAATAAAAATCTTGTGTGATATTGTCATTGAGGTGTTTAAAACGTATATCTTACTATCATTTCTTGGCAGTATCGCCCAGGCCACATAGAAGAGCTTTTTAGATTACTTTTGGTATTTGCCGTTCATGTTTTATTAACCTGCTGTTGCTATTCTTGTTTTTTCTTTTTTATTATTATTTCCAGGACATATCCGCTCATGAAAGCAACATCCTGGGCTCCTTCTGCGACATGAACGTAAGAACCTTTGTTACTTTTTCTTCCTCAAATTACACTGCTACGCCTATTAGTTCCTCATAAAGAACTTTAACCTCATCAAAACATAATTGATGGAAACCTTTGCAATAAGGGCAGTTGGTGTTTTGTTCTGTTTGTGATTTATATATATATATTTTTGCACGTTATATCTGTTATTCTCTGCTGGGATGAGTTTTATGGGTGCGGTTCAAAAACTGAGCTGCAAATGGGAGATTTGTTTTGGCTGCTTTTAGCCAGAATTTCTAAACACCAGCTTTTATTTCAGGACCACACAGTTAGTAAAAACGCAGTTGCTTCTATAAATTTTACATTTGGTCCAAAATGCTCGTAATTTAGTAGCTTAATACATGATGCTCACAAGTTAATACTTGCTGTAATTACTGTAAATATTTGTAAACAAATGTAACCAGTTTTTTTTTTTTGCATCCCATTCAGTTTTTTTTTAAGTGAAGTCAAGTTTACTTCAAATCTACAAACGAGTTTTATTTTGTATTTTCCCATAAATTTGATCAACAACAGCAGTCTCTAGTGTCATGCATATTTTTCATTCTGCGTTTGATTTAGACATTACACTACGAGGCACAGGCTGTTAGTTTTCTGACGTTTGGCCAGAGAAACCTGAAACTCAGAGTACTGAATGTCCATATTTGGACATTGTCTAAAGTTTCGGCTTCCAGTTTATTAACTCTGTTTTGTTCCATGAATCAGCAAGATTTAAATTAGTCATGCAAGCTATTAATTCTACTTCTTATGAAAAAGAACCTTCCTGTTTTCTGTTTTGAGATATATGACAGATATTTGTGTTTTTTCAGATGATTTAAAGATGTTTTTTCAGCTTTGTGGATGGATTCATTGCTTAAAATCTGAATTCAAGATTGTACAATTAATTGTTCACACTACAATATGATCTATCTCTAACATGAATGTCCCTAAAAGGTTTTGTTTAAATAGTCAGAACTGACTGACATCATGGTTTTCATTCTCATTTCTGTTGTTTTTGGGTCATTGAGGCGTCGAGTATTTTGCTCTGTTTGGTTAACTGTTGCAGAAATCTTTTACCTTCCATTGTTTTGTCAGTGAAAACATAGTGCAGTAAGTGTAATGTAATCTCTGTGGTAACAAGGCTTCCTTGTTGGTCCTCCGGTTCCTGCTTTGTTTCCATCTGGTTAATATGCTGCAGGATCAGATTTAGTTCATCAGAAACAGGAGTTTTTTTTCCTCCCTTTACTCCACTAAATTGTTTCTTGTGTATTTTCTCTTTTAGTTGTGGTTCTGTTCATTTAGCGTGACATGAAAGTAGTTCTGTGAACAAAACTTTTTGTTTCAAAATGATTATTGATTTCTTGTGACAATATTCCTTTCTGGAAATGATGGTCTAAAACATGAGAACATTTTAAAGGTTCATGAAAAAGCATTAGCCAGACTTTTATTTTGTTTTTGACATTGGAGTTGGTTTAAGACTGTCGAAATCAACTCTTGTTATCAACACTTAGATTAGCATTTAGCATCATCTTACAAGTCGCGCTTATGTACATTAAAACAAAATGAGGACTTCAAGGAGAGTTTTCTACTCCAGGTTAGATATTATCTGCTTATAACTTGAACAAAACTTTGTTTCAGAAATCCTGGAGTAACTATTTTCACCTTTGGTTAATTTCTGGATTTTTTAAAAAATGTTTTCTTTATGGACAAACGAATTGTTTTCAGAAATAGATTTGAGCCAAAGCTGTACTTTTTTGTCATACTTAAAGTAAACAACATGTGTATTTTTAAGGCCAGTTTAATCTGTTGGTCATTTTTGTTTATGTTACAAAGCAAAGTGAACATATTATGACTCTACGTTGATTTTTAATTCAGGACGTGGAGGTGCCGCTTCACCTACTTCGCTACGTCTGTCTGTTTTGTGGGAAACACGGCCTCTCCCTGATGAAGGAATGCTTTGAGCTGGGCACACCAGAGAGCCTCCCCTTTCCCATCGCTCATGCCTTCATCACAATTGTCTCAAATGTGAGTCAGATGTTCTGCTAGTTACACTCTTACTCATATACTGAGGAAAATACTCACTCTAAATTGAAAAAAGCAGCCTTTTTTCTTTAATTCCGTAAATTCTCCAACAAACTCCCATTTTCTCATACTGTTACTAATTCTGTATGTGACATTATGAATAATTAGTATGTTTTTGTTTTTTTTAACCCTCCCACAGATTCGAATATGGTTGCACATTCCTGCAGTTATGCAGCATATCATACCCTTCCGCACCTACGTAATACGGTAAGTTACAAACATGCCGATTCACTTTCATTAGAGAAGAAATTACACTTAACAGTTTTTGCTTTTTTTTTTAACAAGCTGTAGTTCCTTTTCGTTGGTTTAACATAAAACATGTTTTCCCTACAGACTGATATGTAATTAAATTATTTAAAAGATCCAAGTCTTTTTGTTAATTTTAGTAAGGTTTATCTGTGGAGGTACCCAAGAGCCTTTAGCTTCTTACAGTTGATTGTTGGCGTAGGATTGTCTGCTGCTGTGTGCGGTTGCTGATGGGTGCAAATTTACAGCAAACTGCTAAACATGCAGCAAACAACTGAATGACACAAAGTCCAAAGCACAACAAACAAATGCAAGAGAAAAATGCTGAAATCACAAGATGGATGCAAAAAAAAATACAATCTACTAAACTAAAAAAAACTAAGATGCTGCAATCACAGAAAGTGGAAGAAAAATGGAAAATGCTGCACACGGTAAAAACAGCAATTAGGAAACGCTGCAAACTCCAGACCACTAGAGGGAGTCGACGACCAAATCATACGGAGAAATGATATCACAGTAAAGACGTGATACCATAATTTAATGGGATATCTAGAAGTAAATTGGAGGAAGAAAGAAAAGGCTCACTATTCCTCATGTTTTTACAAAATTATAAAAGAGCAACACAGTTACGTGAAGTATATTACCAACTGCACACTCCCCCTAATGGTCTGGAGCATTTCTGTTTGTTGGCCAAGTTTGCAGCGTTCACACTTGCTGTTGTTTTTGCTATTTGCAGAATTTTCCCTTTTGCTTCCATTTGTCGAGGCTGCAGCATTTTTTGTTTTCATTAGTTTTGAGTATAGATTTTTGCTTCATCTTATGTGATTGCTACGTTTTTTTAATTGCAGTTGTTTTTTTGAATTTGTGTCTTTCACCGTTTGCTGCGTGTTTCCACCTCTTAGCCACTGTAACTGTGGCTGAAGTCTTACTTGACGAACTGTTACTACTTTTTGTTATTTGGCAGCTACATGAATGATTGAGGTAAGATCACATTTGGCGTTAAGGTTTACTTATGCTGATGATGTACAACTTTATATCTCAGTCTCACCACATTTACCTACTTGGTATGTTCAGAAAATCAGTGAGTGAATAATGTAGAATTATTTTTGGGCCTGAAATGTAAACTTAATAGGCCAGCATTCAACTGAAACTTGGTGAGGCTAAAAAACAGAGAGAAAAAAAATCACTGTATTGTCTCACTGTTTGCAAAAGGACAGATTTCCTTATTGGTCTGTTGAATGGTTGTAAGTCTAAATACATTAGCTGGTCAGCTACCCACCATCAGATCCTCGGGTTATTGGAGATCTTTTTGCTCTCAGGACCAGAACTAAGCTGCAAAGGCAACATTTAGATTTCACACCCTTTCCTAAAAACCCGAGACACTCAGGAACTGCTGACTCCTGTAAATCAGAAATGAGAATGCGACTATTTATGCAGCTTTCCCATAAAGGGCAATGATTACTTTCAGTGTAAACAAGCATTTCCTTTCTGTATTATTTGATGCTACGTGAGTTAGCACATTTTTTTAAAAGGTAATAATTGTTGTAAGTCATTGTAAACGCTGTTTAATTACCCTGTTTTCTGCTGGTGCTTGCCTCCTCCAATAATTAAGGAGCTGACCTTTCATCGAATGCTGCATCCAACAACTGCTCTGGCCACAATCTGTGCGCTTTCGGCCGATCCGATTAGCGACTCCATCAAACCTGATTTAGGAGTCCTGCTTATTGCACTTTCACATGATTTTAAATATCAACCCTGTTTGCTCTCTGGAACAGACTTGAACTGTTTTATAAAACGAGCACTGAGCTTCAACAACTGTTTCATCTGCGTCGTCTTTCTCTCTCAAATACCAGAGAGCCATAGGTTTGTTGCTAGGAAGAGTTTCTGTCACCATGGCAACAGTAGCTGGGCTTCCAGTCAGGTTTTTTTTTTTGTTTGTTTCTGGCAGGCCTGGTCATGTGACGCATGTATACATGCCTCTCCTGCATCTCACAGGGAAAATAATAAGACGGAAATGTTTCATGTGCCTTGCTTGAGGAAGAGGAGGTACTTTTTGTGAAACGGAAACAAAATGTCCGTCCAAACCAACAACCTGTGATTACCCTGGGACTGGAAGGGAGCGACAAAAACCAGACGAATAAATGAAATGAGCATTGCTGTTGTTTAATTCATAAATGCTGAATAACTTTGCCAGTTTAGCTGTTGTAATAATTAGTTTGCATCCAAATTTTTAAATAAAATCTTCTGTTTTGTCATTATGATCGTCTCAGCACCATTTACCAAGTTTTTAAAATGCAACAAAATGAAGTTTAAAATCCTTCATTTGTTAATGTGAGATTCATCGAAGTATGGGCCAATTTCAAAGAGTTACTATGTTTTTGTAAATGTTTTATTTTTTACATTTTTCTATCCCTTTTCATAAAGGGAAAGAAAGTGTCAGAGCGATCACAGGGTGGTCAAGTATTTCCTCTCCCCAAACTTTTTAGACAGAATTTAATTTAATAACTTTTCAAATTCTATGGTATAACAAAGGCTAGAAGCCACTGCTGACCTTATGACCTTGAAGGCAACCTATACAACAAACCATCGTATCTTTGTAGTCTGTACATAAACTTTCTCTTTTGTGCATTTTGGAGTACCCAAGTTGATAAGCAGGAATGAACGCATTTTGCCGCCTGCAGGTACCTGTGTAAGCTATCCGACCAGGAGCTGCGCCAAAGTGCCGCCCGCAACATGGCCGACCTGATGTGGAGCACGGTGAAGGAGCCGCTGGACAGCGCGCTGTGTTTCGACAAGGAAAGCCTGGACCTCGCCTTCAAATACTTCATGTCTCCCACTCTCACCATGCGGTTAGCCGGACTCAGCCAAATCACGGTGAGTCATGCGGCTAACAAGAAAGAGATCCGACACACAGTCACATGCGGGGTCCGACTCAGGAAGCCCACAAGCCTGACAAAGACACGATCCCATCAAAAGACCAAAGTAAAACCATAAATGGAGACACACAGTAATTTGATTTTCTTTGTACTTTATGGTAATTAATATTGGAGCCAGTACAGTAAAGTCTACTGGCTTCCGTGACGGACAAATAGAAGAAAACCGATTATCTGATTGAAAAAACCATGACTTTTTCCACTACAATATCATCTAGGGTGGAACAATAAATAGAAAAATCCTGATGCAAAGTAATTACGTGCTCCAGGACTTTATGCATGTGACTTTCATCCATAGTTTAATGAAAGCGCGATTTACTTAGAAATGCACTAATCAGAGATTTTGCAGCTAATTTCCCACCGCTGGCTGTATTTTTATTTTGTCTCTAGTGTCAATATCTTAGTTCTGTCTTATTTCAAGTATACTACCTTTTAAGTAACATTGCAATAAAGTGTAGGAGCTTTTTTAAGTCAGTAATTTCTTAATATTGATTAGAAAAAGCCCCAATTCCACTGGCAGATTATTTCACTTATGGGAAAAATGTCTTCTTATAAGTGAAATAATCTATTAAGAACCAACAATGATGAGGAAAGTTTGAATGGTTCTTGAATATATATAGTGCAAGCATAGGCATCTATTGAAGACAGACGCAATCGTCACTCCCAATAACTTTTTCCGCAGTTGCCAAGAATTTTGAAATCTTCCACTCGCGTGCTTTTATTTTGAAGGCGCACCACAGCGCCTTCAGCACAGCGCTTCCTGCCCCTCCCCCCTCTGAGCGGCTCGAGGCAGGAGCAGTTAGAAACTCCGTATGAATGCGGTAACACGGAATGTAGCCATGAATATCTCTTGCTTATAATATCATGCTGTCAGTTTACTTTCACATATATACCGAAATATTTTTGGTTAAGCAGTTCTAACTCTGTAATAGTCACATGTTCAAAATTTTACTGCTAACTTTGTCTAAAAGTTAGCTACTCTAGCCACAGTGTTTTATTTAATCATAATGAGACTGAAACAGCAGCAAAATGAGCCTTTTTGTTATTTAAAGTGAGCAATGGCTACACAACACCTGATCATACTGACCACTTAACATGTATATTATATTAGATATTAGAGTGGCAGTGCTAGAATGATTTTGAAGAAATGTGAAGAGACTGAAGAAGCTCTGGTCTTCATTTAGTTTATCGAAATGTGTATTAACCGGTTTTAATTTTTAAATGAACTAAACAATTTTATTATGAGAAGAGCAGGTCAGGGAAGACATAGAAGAGAAGATATAAAAATTATATTAATTATAATAGAACCAGAAGAGAGAACAGGTGAGGACTGATGTCAGGTTGATTTCTTTCAACGTTTCAATATTTTTTTCATTATTTCC
>CAEGAE010080602.1:0-10218 GCA_903067095.1 Girardinus metallicus | reverse complement strand
CCTCCCTTCTTAGGCTGCTACCCCCGCGACCCGACCCCGGATAAGCGGAAGAAGATGGATGGATGGATGGATGGATGTAAACCATAATGACAATTTTTTTTTAAAAGCCTTGACATATTCCAGCCTTTGTGTTACAAATTTACTAGAGTGTCACTCTCTGAAATGACTGGCAAAAAAAAATATTGAACATTTTCTAATTTTTTTGAGATGCACCCGTATTTGGAATTAAAGCTTAAGGAGGTAGAAATTAAAGTCATTCATTCATTCATTCATTCATTTTAAAACATTTCCACATGTAGCTTGTGCACAGTGCACAAATTTGGAATTCAGGGGGGAAAAAAATCATTTTGGTCTGATAAACCGGCAGAAAAAGTATGTGCAGACAAAAATTGCACCGCAAAGGGTCATTTTCGGTAAAGTACACTTGACAAACAAAGCTTTGCAAAGTTTGTTGACGTTAAGCTTGAAGTGGGGTCAGCGGGGGTCGCTTCCAAAAAACGGTCAAACCGCGCCACCGCGTGGACAGAAGTGGATAATGTCAGTCTCCCCTAAAATGAAGATCCTCTGTGCGTACGAGGCATTTAGATGGATCACATTGAAACTGATCAAAAATTTAAATCAACAAGAGGATAAATCTAACCTATTTAAATATATGTGCAGTTAGTGTATAGTTGATTATGTAGCAGTGTATTTACAAATCTCCCTAAGAAGTTAATGAGCATCTGCAGCAATAGGAAGATAGAACACATCACCCCAGTACTGCAGAGCTTACATCTGCTTCCTGTAGCTCAGAGTATACACTTTAAAACACTTTTGCTGGTTTATGAAAAAATCCCTCAATGAATCCCTGTAACGACCTGTTGTAACATTAACCTTCCTGATCAGTCACGGCATGCCGCCCGGGGTGGTGAGCCGCATTTTTGATATTAAAAACTTCACGGAGTGGTCAAATTATAAATAACATATTTTCAGCGTCATTAATTTTTTTTAAAGCGTATAAATAAAACCATAAAATCACTGTGATACTTTATATATTTTTCCATTTGGCTAATGTATACTCTTTTTATAGTCATTTTTAACGAATAAAATATCGGTAGCCTATTATATATTCACGTGTAGCCCAGTAATTCCTTCACCTACGCACTTTTTTTAAAGGGGCTTTGTTAAAATAGTTCAGGTGGAGGAGCTGTAGCCGGTGCAGCAAGCCCACAACTACGAAAATTGTTCGCACTAAAATATACAATCTTTTTTTTTTTCTTTTGTCAGCCACCCAGGCATTGCATCAAATAAAAACACACCAATGTTAAATAAAACCGTATCATGAAAACGGAACTTCTGAATGAAGAGCTTTCTCGCAGAGGCCGCCCTAGGGTTGCCTGAAACGCCACGTACAGGTTGTCTCAACTCACCATTAGAGTTCGAGACCCTTTGAGTGGCAGGGGCGGCATCCAATCAGCTTCCAACGCGACAGTTTTCCAAAGAAAGTTGACTTTTCTCCGTCCAATGAGAGCGCGCGGGGGCGGGGCGTTACCATGGTAAACGGCTACCTCTTTTGTTTAGGTTGTGGCTACCTGAGGCTTTTATTGGTGGTAGACAGATGACGGCTGTCAACAAGCTCCGATGAATCTCAGGCTGTGCGAAGAGCACTTAACGGTGGAAGCTCGGTGAGGAATAAGAAGAGGAACTACAAGTAACGAGTGTTTGACAAGTAAGTCTGACTTGACACAAAGGTGATTTATCAGTGAACGATTTCGGCTTGTTTGGTAGCTTTACATTTTGGGTGATATGAATTAGCATCGCTACACGATTCTAATAAATAACCTGCTAATTTAACACAGTGTTTAGTCACACATCTACTACCCTTAATGTTAGTAAAATGTTTCGACCGTTTCAAAAATAAGCTTGTGTCTTTATCCAGCAGTCACGTGTGTCGCTTGATGTCTTTCTTTTGGCAGAGTTTGTTTTAAGATTAACACCAACTTGCAAAACGTGAGCCCACCTTTCATCTCCACGTGAATTAGCCTCTTCCTAATTGGCAATGACTAGGTGTCGCAAAATAATTCATATTTTTTGAAAGTTTTCTTGTGTTTCAGCCACAAACTTCAATAGATTTTATGTCGATCAACCGGAAAAAAGTAGCATACTATTGTGAATTTTTTTTTTTTTTTTTTAGTGATTGTTTTACAAATAAAAATGTGTAAAATGCAAGCTGCATTTCTGTCGATTAGCCTTGAGTCAAAATTTTGTAGTATTGGGAATTTTGGGTATGTGTCTGAGTGCATTGCACAGATAGAGACTGAAGTTTCTTCCTTTTTGAATTGTCAAGTCTTGTCACAGAGATTGAGTAGATTTTTTTTTTGTTCTGGGGCTTTGACTGGGCCATTCCGACACACGACTTTTGCTTTCGTCGAAACGCTTTCAGTGCATCTCTGGCTGAGTTGTTGTCCTACTGGGGCAAAACTTAAATGGTATGCTCTTTCATTCAACAGAAGCTATCTTTTCTTCTCTTCTCATGGCTTCGTAACCCAATCCTGCTTCAAATTTCTCCGAAACCTTCTCTCCGCCCTGTTTGCCGTGTTCTTTGGGTCTCATGGTGCTGGTTTATCATCTGATGTTCTCCAACAAACCTCTGAGGAACTTTCACCGAGCAGCTGTGTTTATACTGAGATAAAATGACACACAGCTGGACTCCATTTACTATTCACGCGATGTGTGAAAGCATTTGCTTACAATATGTCTTATCTAGGCCCTGTCAGAGGGATGGATAGAAAGATGTACGGCACTTAAAACATTTTGAAAACGGCATATACCTCGTGTCGGTCTATAACGTAAAAATCCCAATAAGTAGCATAAAAGGCTTTCTAACAAAAGTACCACCACTACTCTCATTTGTTTCTGCTTTTTTTTTTTTTTTTTTTCAACTAGATGGTGAGGAGTAGGGCCTTGGCCCACTGCGGGCTGGTGCTGCTCAGTTTGTGGTTGTGCATCCACTCAGTGCCTATCAGTGTGGAGAAGGCCAAAGACAAGCCAGAGGGGGAGCAGCTGGAGCCGCCGCAGAGCGCCGTGAGTTCACAGCATTTTGACAAAATGCAGGGATATGCTGCTTGATCAGAGGTTTTTACAGCAAACTTCACCTCACACACAGAAACTGTCTGGGTTAACTGTAGAGGGGGGGTTGGGGGGTGTGTGTCGGGCGGTTTTTTTTTTTTTTTTTTTTTGTGGGGGGGGGGGGGGGGCTTCAAAATTTATATAAAACTCATAGGCCCAAATCATGTGAGTTGTGCTATTTTAGGATTTTTATGAATACAGAAAATATTCTGTATTTCAAAAATTCTGAAGTCGTAGTCGATTTCTTTCTAAACGACAAGGTGTTATTGGCTTGAGGACGTGTTGAACCTACCTAGGCCGGTCGCCGTGACAAATGTTGCTGGGCGATTAAAAAAAATCTTAGTACACGTAAAATAAGACAAAAAACTAACTTGCAAGTAACATTACAGCAAGAAATAGAAGCTTGTTTCATTAGCAGATTATTTTGCTTATAACATAGGAAAATGTCTTGTTACAAGTGAAACCGCTTGTAACTTATTGCGATAAACAATAATATTTTCGTTTTTGAGTAATATAATGGTAATGGCATAATAACGCGAGCACACGTTCTCAACAATCAACAAACTTTAATTTCTGATGAACGTTTAACACTGGAACTCAGACACATTTTAGATATCCAAAATAAAGAAATAAAAATAACAAATAAAATGAATTATAAAGTCTCTGTAAACAAGATTGTCTTTCAAAAAAAGACTAGTCAAGACCAATGCACTGAAGACAAGAGTCTTCAGTCTGGTGAAGACTATTACTGTTTAGCAATCAGTTTTTGGTAGCAAGAGAGAGAGAAAAGAGAAAAACGATAAATCGTGCAAATGCAAATTATTGAGCTTACTTTCATTTATCATATGATGAATTGATTTATTTCAACAGGCCTTAACCTACCATGCATCAGTTTATACCTGCTGATGTATAGGACTATGTACTGTAATGTACTGTATTTTTTTTTTTCCAATTCACTAATTAGTGCACTAATTGTACTGTAATTTGCACTGGTGGATACATTTTTCCTTAGTGGATAGGGCACCAAAACTGGCTCCAGCCCCGGGGCCCACATCCTTGTAGATCCGGCCCTGGTTTAAAGTGTCAGAAAGATGTAAATTACACTTAATTGTGAGGGAGAAGACTGATGGAAAAACAAACAACAACAACAAAAAAGCTTTTAGTAGTCATTGGTGGGTGGTAAATGACCAAGAAAATATTTATATATTGGCCCTAGTTAGCGTCGGGTTTCCAAATAAACGTGAGGTTTCCATCTACTGTTTGTCAGGACACTGGTCTGCACTACGACCGCTACCTCAGGGAAGTCATCGAGTACCTGGAGAAAGACCCCCACTTCAGAGAAAAACTGAAAAACGCCAATATGGACGACATCAAGGTACACGCTCCTTTATAAAACCCCATAACTATTTAGCAATCAGTTTATTTGCACTGTGCTCTCAAATTTAAACTTTGCCATGTGGACGCTTTGCTCGCAGCAAGGCAAACTCTCCAAAGAGCTGGACTTTGTTCAACACAATTTCCGAAGCAAGCTGGACGAGCTGAAGAGGGAGGAGATGAACCGGCTGCGGTTGCTAATCAAAGCCAAACACGACCTCCGGGAGGGGAACGGTGAGTGAAGGCACAGTGTGGCAGTTAGTGCTGCGTCACTGGCAGATCTGGGCTTCTTGAAATTGCACGTTTTCCGCAATCCACGTCAGAGGTTTGTTCATCATCAAATGCAGGCTGTGACTCAAGAGATTTTAGCTCTTGAGTGCCTTGCAAAAGTTTTAGCCTCACTTAAACTTTTTTCTTTTTTGGTGTGTTTTAAATTTTTTTTTTATGTGGTAAACAAACACCACATAAAAACAGCTGGACACTTTTGCAGGGCTCAGAAAGAAAAACCCGGCTTAAAGCTGCAGCTTTTCTAAATATATGACATTTTTTTTACATATTTGTTGAAAGTGTCACTATGTCATGACAGTTTTGTATAAGACAGGTAATCTGTGAATAAAAGAATTGAGCTCCTCTGCCTTCTCCCAGTGCTCCCAGTTCTCCCTAGAACCAACCAATCAGACAATCAGAGCCAGGAGGCGGGTCTCAGGTGCTACCCCGCCAGCAGAGAGCAAGCAGCAGCTAGCAGAGGTTGTTGTGAATGCTAATGCTAGCTAGCATGGCCACCGGCATTAGCATGTTTAGCATCGAGCACACAGGGTTGATTGACAGCGTCCTGCTCTGATTGGTTGTTTTTGGTCGGCAGCAGTGCAATTCATCAGATGGCAGTAGAAGCTCAGGGAGGAGGTGGAGGAGATCAATCTTTTTCATAGAATATCTGTCTCATAGCGCAAGAAACATTTCTCTTTTTTAAAATAAAAGTTACATAAAGTAGCTTTAATTGTTTTATTCTTTATTCCTTTACTGAATTATGTGTAAAGATCAGAAATAGTGGGTTGAAGTCGAAACGTACAACTTAAAACACATGGTAATTGTTGTTTTTTTCAGTTTATTTTACTTTTCTTTTGAATTTCCTCTGTCCAGGGAACACACTGGACCACCAGGCCCTGCTGAAGCAGTTTGAGCACCTCAACCACATGAACCCACACACTTTCGAGGTGGAGGACCTGGATCGCCTTATCCAATCGGTACACGCATACAAGTTTACATTGCTACTATCCACACTCTGTAAACCAGTGTATTCCTAACCCTAACCATCACCAGTTCTCGGAAGGTTAGTGAATATACAAAATAAAGTCCTACAAAATTAACATAAATGAGTAAACACACACTTTACAGTCCAGTGCTATCACTAGAGTGACTTGTGGAGCTGCTTGTATAGACTGTCGCCACATCTGCACGGCAAAAACACAAAATTGTACCAAGTATTTTTGGTTCAGTTTCTTGGGCAAATATTTTAGTCCACTTGAAGTAAGATAAAAAATAACTTAAAAGTAACTTTTCTGCAAGAAATGGGAGCTTGTTTTAAGTCAAAAACTCCTTTATATTGATGGAGAAAGTATTATTTCCATTGGCAGATTGTTTCACTTGTAACAAGACATTTTCCCATTTTCTAAGCAAAATAACCTGCTAGTGAAACTAGTACTATTTCAAAAATTCAATATTAATGGATTATTGACTTAAAACAAGCTCCTATTTCTTGCTGTAATGTTACTTGTAAGTTAGCTTTGTCTTATTTTAAGTGTGCTAAGATGTTTGCACAAAAAACTAGACAAAAAAAAAAGTACGATTAAATCGGTATTGTTAACTGTAAGTGGTGTTGTTGGCCCAGCGGAGAGCTACAGGCGTCACAAAACAAGAATGAGTCCTGTGTTGGCGCAGTCGCCTGCTTTGTCTTTCGCTTATCTTAAATGTTGCAACTTGAAACTATATTTGGAGAGGAAGGGCTATCTAAAAGTAAAATCATATGGCTTTTTTTTAAGAGAGCAATTGGTTTCATCATGTTAAAAATGATGAGGAAGTTGCCTCACAGTTGACAGTTGAGGTCTGAACCGTTTCGGCAACTCGCACTGTTCGAGCTGAACACAATGGAGTTGTGACATACGGACCGAAATACACCCCAAGATACACGGGCCTTTAGAACTTTTAGTTAAAAATACTTTTATTTATTACAAAAGCAAATTAAATGTTGTAGCTCTTATGATCTAAGTTTTATTTTCAAACAAAAACACGTCCAACATCACTGACTATTAATAGGCTTTCTACTCTGCCTTACAAAATCTAGCAGCCCGATTTACATGCCATGTTGATACACCGATCCAATATCAATATCTGTATCGGACCCGATATTGAAAAAAAATCTGGATCAGGTATTGGTGACAATGTGCTTGATTCATAAGGACAGATCTATTCAGTCTATTTCTATGCTTTGTGTTCTGAGGGACATTGTGCTTTTTTAAATTTATTTCACATTATATTTAGAATTTCTAATTGCACTTTCTGAACCATTTGAAAGAAGGTTTGCTGCAGTTTATTTTTTAACATGTTTTGCCAAAGTAGTCAACCTTTTGTTTTTGTCAGTTTCTTTATTATTTATTTTACATTGGTTGTATTGCTAGTCACGCTGAATGAACAGATTAAAGTCGATTTTACATGTTTGACCAAACTTGTGAAGGTATTGGTGTATTTCATTGCACTGTACAGGTGCAGAGTTAAATTTGCTACTTAGTACATTTATGTCTGTATTTAAAAAAAGAAACATTTCACGTCAGTTCAGTACTATTTTTCAGTATCCGATCTGTATTGGCCGATACCAAACATATCGGTATTGGAAGTGAATTAATTGGATCGGTGCACTCCTGTTATATGCTCTATTTGTGTAAGACTTTTCTGATGAACTAGTCAGTACCTGAAAAGCCCCACTGTGACTTCTTGACCATGTTGGTGCTAAACAGTTTGAGCAATTTGCAGTCTTTGAGTCAATCTCAAGAACAATCCAGTAAAAACAGTATTTAGCACAGACTCCCAGCTCAAGTAATGCCAAACTTACTTTTTCTCCTTAATATTTCAGGCAACAAAAGATCTGGAAAACTATGACAAGGAACGCCACGATGAGTTCAAGCGGTATGAGATGATGAAGGAGCACGAGAGGAGGGAGCGCTTGAAAACGATGAGTGAGGAGGACCGGAAGAAGGAGGAGCAGCACTATGAAGAGATGAAGAAGAAACACGCCAACCATCCCAGAGTTAACCACCCTGTAAGACACCCACTTTGAACGTGGATATTTAACAGTACTTGCAACATAAAGTACGAAGAATCAATCTGCTATCAATGAACCATTTCTGCTGTGAAGGTAAACTTGTTGCGCAACATGTTTGATTCAGCCGAGCTCCGCTTCTGTCATGAGCAAACACAAAGAACCAAAGTTCAGAAACGGTTTCTCTCGTCTGAAGGTGACAATTCAAGCCAGTTGGTTGAATTGTCACCAACTGGCTAAATAGTTTGGCAAATACCTTAGGCATAGTCCACACATAGCTGGACATTTGGGGGAACAAGTAAATTTTTGGGGTGTGATTGAAAGGCATTTTAGCCTCTCAATCACATGAAAACTCAGTTTGGTAACACTAAAAACGATTATTTTTAAAAACAATTCCGACTGTTTGGGCCGCTGGTATAGAGGATCAGGAGGTGGCAACATAAACGGGCTTCACAAACAAGACACTTCACAAAGAGTACACTTTAACCCTCCCGCTGTCTGACCATGCTGTCAGACAGCGGGGGAAGCAGGGTGGGGGTGGGTGTCCCGTCAGACCATCAGTTCCCGAAACCACATGCAAAAGAAAAAACTTGTAAAAGCTCACATGTGGTCAGTGAGACCCTACCAGGTGGTATAATGATCTGTTTAACAGTATTCCAAGTCTGAGCTCTCTGCACCCGATGAAGACCATTGACGCATTAAGACACCTTGTTCCACAATATAAGCTTGTTTCTCTTTGTTGGCTTGTTCAGCACTTGCCACCTTCTGGAAACATTTTTGCAACGTTTCATCGACTTGTTGTGCAGACGATAAGCGTTCGCTTGTCAGAGGGAGGGACGTTCTCTCCCAGGGTGGACCAGGCTCCTCCAGCTCCACCAGACCTGGAAGCAACAAAACACTGTTACTTTTGTCTTGTATCCTTTCATCCTTCCTAGCTAATGTAGACATTAACACATTCAGGGCGCCACAGCGGAAAAAAAAAAAGAAGAAATATTCTGATTTAAGGGATCATTGGAAACCTGCAGCAATATCATTAATCTTTAACATAGCCATTACGTGTATAGGTGAAGTTTTCTAAATAGCAAACCCAAAAGTTTTCAGCTGGTGCTCTGTGTGTGTGTGTGTGTGTGGCCGTGTGTGTGTGTGTTCAGGGCAGTGAAGACCAGCTGAAAGAGGTGTGGCAGGAGTCAGACGGTTTGGACCCAGAGGACTTTGATCCCAAAACCTTCTTCAAAATGCACGGTAACCATAGTTTCCAAACGTATTTTAGCACACAACAGTGGGACAAGTCTTTGTGTATTTCTGCGTGTAGTTCTCTTGAAACTGCAACCATCTATGAATGTAAAACAAAATTACAACTTTACGAGCATCTTATTTATCAAAACTGTATCTTTATAGTCTGTGATTATTCATATGGATGAGAGTTACTCCTTATTCTTGACTTCTGTGTTGCAGACACCAACGGAGACGGCTTCTTTGATGAAAGCGAGCTGGAAGCTCTCTTTACAAAAGAGGTACTTTAGTGAATGTTAGGGATGCACCAATATCAGTTTTCTGGCCGATGACCGATTCCTATTTTGCCCGATACCAATTTTTTCAACTCATTTATTTCTCTTGTCTGAAAAGTTGCTAAATATTTGCATTTTTAAAACGCTAGTGTAAGTTTTGGTGTAACACTTGAATGTTTCGTTTAAGCTGGAGAAGGTGTACAACCCCGAGAACGAGGAGGACGACATGGTTGAGATGGAGGAAGAGAGGCTGAGGATGAGGGAGCATGTCATGAATGAGGTCAGCTGAACACATGCAGCATGGAGTCCTGTTTGTCATTGACGCATCACTGATTGGCTCTGATTAGACCCGCTAAGTAATGAGGTCATTGCTCAGCAGAGTGTGACGGTCTGAAATCGACTGTTTCAGTTTTGAAGATTTTAAAGGGGCAGTATTTTGTACGTTTCTTTTTTTTTTTTTTAGCTTTACATCCTGTTATAATGTTATTCTCTCATCAAAAACATACCTGGAGTACCGCATTGATTCTGCAATGCATGAGAAACCATTTAGTCTCCCCGTGGCAACCATTTAGCCGGGTAAAACACCCGGGTGGACCTAGCCCCGCCTTGAAGATGCAGCTTTTAAGGTTTTTAAAGAGACAGTCGCCCAATTTCAAGGTGTTAAATTACAAAGTCAAATTTCTTTTAAGTCATATTTGATATGTACAGCATTTTTCTAACAACTGAAATTTACATAGTTAATTGATTATGCTACAAAATGGCAATAAAATGTGCCTGGAAAACACATAATACTGCCATTTTAATTGAACAAAGCACTATTCCTCTCCACCATGCACTAGTATTAAATTGCTTAGATTATTAATGTCCAAGATTTTTCTCAAAATGTTGTAAATGATGCACAAACTTCAGTTTATA
>CAEGAE010080601.1:0-63647 GCA_903067095.1 Girardinus metallicus | reverse complement strand
TAGATAGATAGATAGATAGATAGATAGATAGATAGATAGATAGATAGATAGATAGATAGATAGATAGATAGATAGATTTAGAGCTAATACCTCCACCCTCACCTCTCCTGCTCGGACAGCCTCGCCCTCCTGCTTTTAAACTCCGCCCTCTCCAGGTTGTCCTGGCAACGCTCCCGTCTTTCCTCTAGCCGGTCAATCTTTGCACATATAGAGGCATTAAACAAGGTTACTGTGGTACACTGAAAATAACAACTTAACGAAATCAGAAAGAGAACAAACAGAACAGTGAATGAATGATAAACACCGTTTGGCATAAAAAAAAGGCGACTGACGCATAAGTACGGAAAACAAAGCTTGGAAAGTTTTACCGCGGAAGCGATGCTGACATTTTCTCGTTTCTTGTCTTTCATTTTAGCCATTCCGTGACTAAAGCGAAAGAGGCAACGTGCAGGTAGTTGGAAACAGCTCTGACTGTACGGAAGTGTTTTTCTTCTTGGTAATGTTTACCTTCCCTCTGTGACAAAAAGCTCTGCTGCCCTCACTTGGTAAAAACTCTCAGTACTACAGAACCACCACCTGCCTCAAGTTGATCTGATTTTTCTTTTTAATTTTTTTTTTTTTAGGAAAGCTCAATGTCAATTATACGATGGCAACCTAATTATTTTTACATCACAGAGGTTGTCATATTATAGATGAGAGGATACGTTAGCAGTAGAAGAGGAAAGAGGCCAGCTCAGCATCAGCTCTGCGTTTTTATTGTTTCATTTGGTCAGAAAAATGTCGCTTTTCATGAACAGGGAGCAAATAGTTGCACATCAAGTACAGTACATCTATTGGAACACAACCTGTAAGCAAGTAATTAATGATGATGTCGGAAAGCAGAATATAAACACTTATTTATCTTTGATTAGTTTCTCCTCAGATATTTTTGATATAACATGTGATGTGGAAATACTTGAAATAGAGAAAGCTGTTTGTAATTTAAGGCTTTCTGAGGTAAGATCACCTTAATAAGAATAAAATAACTGCTAAACTATTTCCATGTTTTACAAAACTATCCACATCCCTTGACATTCACATTTTGACCGCTTATAAACACTCACTATTTCTTTGATATTTATTTAGCATTAAGTTGAATTTTATGTGATAGAGTGAAATCGTGAAGTTGATTGAAAATGGTGCATGGTTTGAAAAATCATGACAAAAGAACAGAAAAATGTGTGATGCATTTTTATTTCTCAATATTTTGTAAAACCATATTTTGCTATGTTACAGCTGTTTTGTTGTGGATCTATGGCACAGATTTTTATTTTCATTATGTTCTTTAACAATTATAAAAAAGCGTCTTTAGGAAACTATAAATTACCTTTATAGGATTTTCTATTTACTTGGTTTAAAAGTTTTTATTTAGTTATTCTTTGATTCTAGTGGCATACTAGTTCAATAGTAAAAATTTGCAGAAACATGAAAAATATTAATCTGCACTCAAAAATGGAAAAACAAATAACGTGAACATACAGTTTACCTATAAAAATATTATTTTAAAACTGAATTCCCCATGCTGTCCACCAGGAGGCGATGCCAAACTGCTGGTGATGCAGTGTGTTTCTCAGACACAGAGCCTCTGTGCTTATGGCACAAGAGCCCACCAGGTCCAGAAGGAGAGACCCCAAAGGAGAACTATTACTCAAAAAGTTAAATGATGTGCTATAGGAGGAATTACCTCTGAAGATAGTTTGCATGTTATCCACTCATTGGATTAAGCGGTTTGCAAAAAAAAAAAAAACATTCATTAGAAATTAAATTGTCACATACAATCCAGCAACCTTTTTAAAACATGTAATGTGACGCTAATAAATGATCATATTGTTTTTAATATTTAAAAATGTTTCTCATGTGACTAAACTCTGAGAAATGTACAGAAAAGAAACTTAAGAAATATTGGGTCCTGGCAAAGCTCCCGTCTTTCCTCCAGCCAGTCAATCTTTACACATATAGAGACATTAAACAACGTTACTGTGCACTGAACATAACAACTTAACAAAATTAGAAAGAGAACAAGCAGAACAGTGAATGAATGATAAACACCGTTTGGCATAAAAAACTGTGACTTTTTATTAAGTCACCTTAATGAACAACATTATTTATTTTAGATCCATAAATCCACTTACTTATTTAATATGATATCAAGTTCAAAATGGAAACCCAAACGTCGCTCTATCAGGTCTCCAACTCCTCTTGGGTGACCTTGAGACGCTCCCAGGCCAGAGGGAATATATTTAAAGGGGTTTCTCAAACAAAGCTTACTTATTTCAGTAGCAATTAAAAAAAGTGATAACTATATGGATTCACAACACTCAGAGTCATATAGCATGTGTTTCTTTTAATTTGATGACTGATGCTTCTTGGGACCATGTGACGTTTTTAGGAGGGATTTGGTGAGTCGGGTGATCTGCTGGTTATGTCCAATCAAGACCTTTACCACAAACTTTCAAAAGATTTTATACTTCCCTCTGCTGACTAGCATTAAGTATATATTGATTTAATTTTCCAGCTGGAATTTTAGCACCTTCCCTCACAACCAAAAGTATTTATACCCACTATAATGAAAATTGTATTGCTATGCTTGATTGGCCTGCAAACTACTATGATCTAAATCTCATAAGGAATCTATGACGTAATATCTGGAGGAAAATTAGACACACCAGACTAAACACTGAAGACAAGCTGATGGACAATAAAACTTAGATGACCCCCTCAGCAAATCTAATAGAGGAAAGATTTTTCCACGGCCCTGACTAAAACTAGACTCTTGCCTTTATGGTGCAACAGCTGGAATGAACAGCTACTTCCAGAACCCTAGAGACAACTTTCCCAAGTGTTTGTGATCACCCTCCAGTAACAGAGAATGCTAAAGTTTACCAGCAATAATTTGATTTGTCAGTTTCAAGTCTGTTAATTTTAGAAAATATTATTCATTGTATAATGAGTAGAAAATTAAACTGCATGAGTCAATCTGATATTTCTCGCCACCTTTTTTTAGACACACAGTGTCACCTTTTTTTAATTGGCACCATGTCAGCGTTCAACAAACCGCAGTGAGATCTCCTCGCAATGGATAATGTTTATTTCAATGTATGCGGTTCTGAAGCTGACAAGTGCAGATGTGATATGCCACATTGTGAGGAGCGTTAAAATGTTGAATGAATGATTTCTAAACAGGACGCTGGGAATAGACAAAAAATTATAATAGCAGAAGTCACAAGGTAGCTGAAAACATTGGAAGCATTTTGTGTTTAGCTAAAGGGAGAGAAACACCCAAAGTAGGTGTGAAAAGATGAACAGAATGAGAATCACAAGATAATGCATGAGCATGACAGCACACTGAGCAGCAACTTTTCTTATGTTAACGCTGGCGTCTTTACCTTTGGCAGACCAAAGAGACAGACAATTTCTTACAACTTGTGTTATTGCTGGAGACCAAGATGTGCCTTCACCAAACTTCTCTGGGATATAAATGTGTATATAGGAACATTTCTCTTCAGCATTCATGAGAGTGGGAAAGATGGGAGCAGTGTGCAATTCAGGCAAAGTTGACAACAAATACAGTAATAGCTACAAACCTAAAACTTACCCATATGTACAGTGAGAGGAATGCTTTTGAAGTTTAGAATGATGGCATTCAAGACTGGGTGAGGACAGCATGTCTGTGGAGATCCTCATTCGTCCAGATCATGATCATTTTCCAGAAGGTTTATAGTCTTGCCACATGCGGTTTAGAAACTTGCAAACTATTTTAAAACTTAAACTGCAGAGTAAACTAGCATTCCTTTAGACAAATTGGGGACTCCATACCATTTCATGTTACAAATGATATCTTTTTGCAGTCAATGTTTTTTTGTGAAGTATGAAATTATCCAACCCTAAACAGACTCAAAGTCTTACAAGGTGAAGCTCATTTAAGCATAATTTCAAACTCAAGGCAAAAGTGGATCAACTATACACTCAGCATATTTTAATTAACTTCATAGCATTGTGCTTAGTTTGTATTGCTGGCGTGTTTTAATTTTTTTATATCGGCATCTTAAACCTTTTACAAACCAGTAGTTACATCCAATGTTATACACCCACGTAGCGAGAGAGAGAGATAGCAAACTAGCGTGAGTTACAATTGATGTGATCTTTTTTTTTTTGGTTGACTGAAAAAAATAAACAATAGCTAATAAATCAAATTAGCTTCACCCTTAAATATAAGGCTTTGAGCCATCTTTCCTGATAATTGACAATAATTATATGGTGATTTTTTTGCCAAATCTATATTTTATTACCATGAAAACTAAAGTTATGCAATGAATTATGGTTAAATATGTACATCATAGCAGATTTTTTGTAAAAAGGTAAAACTGAGCTTAATAAGAGGCCTGTAGAGTATGGGGATGAAACATAACATTAAATTTTTATTAATTCAAGCAAACTGCTACAGTCAACAGTTACATAAGTTATGATATACAGTAATGTACTCATCTTTTTCAGTTTTTCTTTAAACCAGGGTTTCTGTCCTGTTGTGCCCCAAAACATAGAAACAGCAAATCCATACAAGCGCAGGCAAGTAAGTAGTAACAGCACAATACATTCATCAACTCAATAATACGTTTTGTACGAACAATAAGGCAAGTTGAAAAAATCCAAAAAAAAAGAAAAAAACAAAAACAAACTCAGAGCGATGACAGACATTTACTTTGCAATGAGCCAAATCAAGGCATAACACGTTCTTCTGTTTTAGATCTTGTAAAGTCAGCAGTGTGCAAATTTTCCTCTGAACAACAGCTGCAGAAGCAAACGAGAAAAGGTCTGCGGTTTGGTGGGCAGGTACATACTGAAGTGGGAAGAGGATCTGACAGAAAAGCTGCCTTCAGTGAGACTTAATGATCCGTACTTGGTGTTGCTCTGGTTTGTGCACACTGAACAATGAGAAAGGCAGGAACTCTGATTCACTTTCAGAGTAAAAAAATCACTCCCAGAGTCATGAAAATTTTTATTCTACTTTAAAAAAAAAATCAATGGCTTAGTGTTTCTTTTGTGACACTTCCATTATTTTTTATAGAGGTCAGGAATGGCAGAAGTGGCCCCATAGAACCTGGACAGACAGAAAAATGCAACCTCTTGTCAAACATTTCCCCTGGATTAAAGGTAAATGGATGGATATGCACACATGTCGTCACAGCAGCCATATGCTTCTTCATCTTCACTTTAAAACAAACGGTTGTCTGTTTCTGCGGTACCATCTGTTCTGATTTAAAAGAAAAGAAAAAAACACAACCCAAGGGGTGTTTAAACTGTTCATGTAGTGCTCAGTACTGGAAACTACTAGCCTGCTAAATCAATAAATCATTTAAGACTATAAAAGACAATAAAACAAAAGCAGCAATCACTCAATGCCATATTCCGCCACCAGGTGGCAAAATCATATTGGAAAACTTAAGAAACAAGAAACATGCCTCGACTTTTCCTTTTCTTTTTGTCCAACATTACTACTGAACAGATAAAAATAAAAAAAGTCATTATTCAAAATGTCATTTTCAGTAAAGATGATATAAACCAGGAATTATTACTGCAGAAATAAATGAAGGATAAAAAAAAAAACCTCTTGAAACATTAGACAGTCCAATGAGAGCGGAGTGGAGTCTTTCCACCAAAAACAAATCACAATGAGACAGATATGAAGAGATAAAACAAAAAGGAAGCTCGATTGTGGAAATGGGGGTGACCAAAAGGCTCCTCTTCTTTGATGGTGAGCCAAGGAGCGCTGATGGAGCGTGGGGCACCTGAACATGTTTTATCAACCACCAGCGACTCCCTTTTTTCCTCCTCCCAGCGCTCTCTGTCATTCCATCCAGTCCCCTTCATCAAATTCGGACTCGTCCTCCGAGTCAGAGTATTCCACGGCGATGCGCCGAGAGAGGATGGTGGCCACGTCGTTGCCAACTCGCTCGTGCTTAGCCTCCTGTTCTCGCTGCTCTTCCACTTTTCGCAGCTGGATTCCTGCAGCAGGAAATTAGGAGGAAACCTCAGTGTCTGAACACAGAATGGTCGCAGCAAAATGCAGACTTTCAGCTAAATGAATGAAGGACTTTAGTTGTAAATTAAAGACACTTCGAGATTAAAAGGATAACTTCTCTTAGGGTAAGAAACAGAAATAGAGCCATCTAGACATACTAAGCAGGGAAATTTCTATAATGATCTTTTTATCTAGTTTTGTTGGCTCTTGAAAAAAAGTCTGTCCATTATAAGAAGAAAATCTGCCATTTCACATAACATGAATGTGTTATTCCAATTGGTTTTCACCCTGAATTAGCAATTTAAAAACAAGAATACTTAAGTTGTGGTTGAAAGTCACTGCTTAGGTCCAAACACCATGGAGAAAACAAGTTGATTGACTTAAAAAGTTTCTATTTTGACAACAATAAAGCATCCTGACACTGAAGTTCCAGGCAGTGTACACTCATGAGTATACGAGAGATTCATTATTTGACATATTCTGGCTATGAAGCTGCTTGGAGAAATGACAAGTTAAGTCTTAAGTCTGCACATAAGCAGAAAAATGCCTAACCTGAATTCTGACAGGATTTTAGTATTTTGAAGATCAGTTTTTGTCATAATCAATCAGTCACTGTCGTTAATTACTTACAGACAGAATGTCTTGAAATCTCTCTGTCAGATTTTGGTTGATTAAGTCTCCAAACTGCTGAACTCAAACAATAGTTATGCTGGCTTCTTCCTCATCATATTAAACCTTCACTTGACTCAAATTTGAGCCGAAGACTTTGCTATCATTACGTTAGTCTTAGCTAGGCATTGTGTTATGCATTGATCATTCAGCGTTTCAGGCATATCATCCTTCTTTTGCAGCTTTGGTCCTTGCTGGTTTATGCTTGCTTTTCTCTCCAGTCTTGCATATTTTATTTTGTTTTATTACATATTTAACACAATTGAGAAGGATAAGTTGTACACTAGTTATACATTTCAAAATGTAACTAATGTAAAATAAGTGGATGAACATTTTGCAGCTCTGAAATGTAGCAATAACTTGTAATTGCACAGATTCGCAAGTTTTGTCCATGAAACACATCTGACCTTTCCTGATAGCTTCCAAGAGCACGCTCCGTGCGTCGCTGATTGGTGGCAGATTGGATGGATGGTGCCTCTTGGTGCTCACGTCGTGCATGGCATGAGGAGGCGGGGAAGCCATGGCTCCTGCTGAGGGAAAGGCCGGTACAGGTGGGGGGCCCGACTGACAAGGCGACGAGCTTCGTACTCCAGGGAGTGGCAGTGGAGGTGGTGGTGGGGGAGGGGGCAGAATGGTGCCATCTGACAGGGTCCCAGAGCTTCCACTCAGGCCCTTATCCTGGCCGTGCTGGAGGCGGGCCGGGGATGAGGAGTGGAGTGGCGGAGCGACGGGCGGTGGTGCCGGGTGGAGCACCCCGGGCGCGATCTGGAGCGGAGCAGGGGGAGGAGGGATGGCTGGAGGCTGATGCTGGATTGGCAGAGGAGGAATGGGAGGAGGAGCGGCGCCTCGCAGGCCCATGGAGGGCAACGGAGGAGGAGGAGGTGGGAGAGGAGGTGGCGGTGGAGGAGGAGTGCTGGAGTTGAGGCCCGCTGTCCTCGCTGGGGACTGAGGTCTGCTGTCGGAGAAACCTGAACTGGAGCTGGAGGGAGGGGAAAAAAACAACAATGTGGTTAACTCAGACTGACACCTAAAGCAGATGTTCCTTCCCTTACATACATTTCATCTTTAATATATAACTAAGCATCAAGATTCCCAAACATTCTCACAAAATGTACCCACATAAATTTTTCAGATGTTTAATTTTATTTTACAATTGGAGGCTGAAACATATTTTGCTAGGATTTTATGTTGAAGATCGATTCTAAGTTAGTGACCCAAATTTTTTTTTACCAATAAAAATCTGGTTCAGTCCCTCTTACATAGATACTATTAAGTAAAACTTGGTGCATCCAGTAGCATTTGTATTTACTTAATCTCGGTATAAAAATAGCTGTTCTGTAAAACACCATCATGAAGACCAACGAAGACAGCAGGCAGGTTGTGGACAAAGTTGCATTTTCTTGTATGGAAAAAGAAGCTGTTCACACTCGATTAGACCCGGTGGAAAATCCTTTTAGACACAGTGAAACACTTGAGATAGCAAAGACAAAATGATGCAAAAATGTTTGATTCTACGTGAGCAAAACTGTTAGAGGCATACACCAAAAGATCAGGGAATGCAAATAAAGGTTTCATTTGTGCTTGCTTTTAAACCACAGGACTTTTGCCTTTCAGTTAACAATTATGCACTATTTTATGTTCGTTTATCATGTGAAATCCCAATAAACTTCACAGAAATGTGTGGCTCTGCCATACTAAAATGTGAAGGAGCTCAGGCTGTAGGAATACTTGGACCCTCGGGCCTTGTAACCAGACTGCAGCTGATTACATCATCAGTGTAATTTTGAAAATCCAGCTCAATCAACTGATTATATGCTGTGGGAAAACTAAAATCCTTCCTTTGGGAGGAAGCAAATGTCAACATCTTTGTTTGTTTTGTTCAACTAAATCACAACTCTTCTTAATTAAAAATGTGCAATAATGCATGAGCAACGTGGACTGAGAAATCATTTCAGCAGCATCCTTTCTAAAATTCCCAATGTTATCAGACTTCCATCAGCATTTACCAACATTAAAGACAGAATGCTGGCCATTTACCGACACTGAAGCTGTGAGGGTAAATAAAACTGTGAACCACGACATTGGAACACAAAGATGGAAAAGCTCACAATAATGTTTCCTCCTGCAGAAAAAATTGCACTGCAGAAAAAAAAAACCCCAGCAAGAGGCAGAAAATAGCATAGAGCATATTTTCTACAAACACACTTGAATGAAAACTGAAAGAGGTGAAAGTGAGACACAGAGCACATCATTGGCCATTCACGAAGAAGACAACACGTCAAGCAAATGCTGAGAGGTAAATAAGCTTTTATGCAGGACCGGTGTGAAGTGAGACAAAGCAGCAGAATGCTGTAAGGACAACTGCGAAAGAAAAAATAAAGAGAAATTTTGGTTGGGTTTGATCATTCCGTCTGAGTAAAAGAGCAGTAGAAGCAGAAAGCCAGCCATTGATATGCTCTCTGGCCTTAAACTATTGATCATGCCCTTCATCTTTGACCAGCAAAATCCACTCTCCTTCCCTATTAACCAGGATTTCCCTGGCGTGAAAATAAATCTTTAATTTGACAAACCAGAATATAAAATGGTGAACATGCAGATATATATTGTATTTGTATGAGCGCAGTTGTTAAAAATAAACTTCAGCACAAACATCAGACCTGACCTGATCACAGAAGGGGGCTTGATTTCGCCCAGTGGGTGCCCAGGAGGAGGCGGGGGAGGAGGGTCGTGGGGTCGGGAATACATTCTGTCCCCGGTGCGGTTCAGCAGCTCATTCATCTGGGTGTAGGGCAGCGCTGCGAGCGAGAAGTGCCCATCCAGATGTTCCATGTACAGGGCAGTTCTGAAAAACAGCACTCATTATGATCATCAACACCATTTTTGTTTTATTGGCCCCTTATTTACATCCCACCCACCATTGTGTAAGTATTTCTTATGCAAGTTTTTGTGAATAGAGACAAAAGAAATGCTGGTTCTTTAAAAAACATATGTTTTATACCCTTCGATCTTTTTTTCTGTTTTTGTCACATTACAATTGCAAATGTCTCTCAAATAACCAGTCCCACAACATCATTAGAGCATGATGCAGCCATCACTAGACTTCACGGGGGGGTGGGGGGGCTGTGTTTCGGGGACATTTCTACAGCGTTCCACCTCACTTTCTTTCAAAACTTAACCATCACTCTCCAGTTAACAACCAGATTTCTAGAGTTTGTAGTGCCAAAGTCCAGATCTAAATCCAACTGAGAATTTGATGTAAGACATGGAAGCAGTGGCTCACAGATGCTCTCTATCCAATCAAACTGAAGAAGAAAGAGCAACGTTTTCAGAGTATGTGAAAGTCATGTTTCCATTTCAGTCCATTTCATCACCACACTCTACTGTGCATGTGTCATATTATATTCCAATAGAATACCTTGAAGTTTGTGGTTGGAAAGTGACAACATGTGAAAAAGATGATGAGGTATGTATGAGTTTCCAAGTTTCTGTATAAAGCTGATCAAAATTAAAAGTATTTCTTACGTGCAAGTATTAATATGCCGGAGCAGCTGTAACAGTTTCTAAACATGAGGCTCCTGTACATAAAATACATCTGCCCTTCATAGACACTATTTCAATTTATCAATACATAGGCAACACTGTCATATCAATTTACATGAAATCTATTTTCAACTATCTTTGTAGGAAAGATTTTCTGTCTAGTATTTGTGGTATTGATGTGTCCAGGAAAGCAACAAATTTACATTTGTAAATGTAAATTTGTTGTGTGATGTATCTTACATCTGTGTAAGATACATCACACAGATGTATCTTAATTACATACATCTGAAATGAAAGTATTGAACATTAGTAGGAATACACCTTGGTGGTGTAATAAAGTCTATATAAAATATTATATACATATATATTATGCAGAACCTATTTTCAAAAGTTAATTTACTAAGTCATTGATGGTCTACACTCTACGGTCAGGTCTAATTTGTTTTCAGCCAATCAGGCCTGCTTCAAAAGCAGTTATGTTTTGAAGCCATATTCAAGGTTCATGCACCTTTTGCATTAAATGTTTTCAGACTCTAATGTCCAGGTTTATTGAATCCATTAATGCCTATTTTAAAGAATAAAGTATCCATCCGCCTATTCATCTTACAGTGAATGGACGGATGGATACTTATTTGGTTGTAAAACTACTCGCACTATTCCAGATTTTGCAGGAACCCTTCACACGTTTCTATCACTGAAGACTTTAGAAATGGACACAATGCATCCTGCACTCACCTGCTGTCGTGGTAACCAGTGGATCCGTTGGCCTCCCTGTGCTTGTCCTCAGGTGCGTCCTGGGCGAGCTCCGCCCCCAGCGCCAGCTTCTGCCACTCCTTCTTCCGATCGTGAGGCTGCCGTGGCACTTTCTCTGGCTCAGGCAGACGGTCGATTGCCTTCAGCTGTTAAGAAGCGGGCGACGGAGAGGCAGAACGAAACAACGGGAGGGAAATTAATGGGGGTACAAGATGAGTGAGAAGGGGGTGATTTAAACGGGGGACAGAGCCACAACAGACGATGATGAGTGAGAGAGGAAAAAAAAAAAAAAAAAAACTAAAATTAGCTATTTGGTAGATTTGATCACTCCAATATCTCATATAAGGAAAAAATAAAAATCACACAGTTAAAGCTTTTCACACACAAACAAAAAGCAGCACTGAGATTTAGAGCCCGGCTTATAAACAGAAAGAGAATCACAGTTATTTTTATTCTAAATGCTGGGAAACCTTTCAAATCTAACCTTAAGCTCAAAAGTATCTGATACTTTTGTCTTGCTTAAAACTACCATTGCAGTTGTATTAATCAGAAAGCTTATTTATTTAGATATGCAAAGATAGAAATCAGTTTTTTTTAAAGAAGTCAGTAAAAAAATCAAAAACAGGGAGTGCTCATCGATCAACTCAATCAAAAAAAAAAACAAAAAAAAACATCTGAATAATAATGAAATATCTGCCTGAATTATCAGCACTCTGTTCCCAATACTAATATATGAAGAGCTTAAGCACAGAGCTGTAGCAAAATGAAGCAGCAAGTTGCTAAAGCAGAAATCACACACAACATTTTAAAAATAACCAGTTATTTTTTCTTTCACATACCTGCCCTGGAAGGTCTAAGTACCTATAGACCTGATCATACATGCGGGGGTCCTGCAACTACAAGAACAAAAAACAAAAGCACCAGGGGTGAGGGGAGGGGGCTCAAATAAAAAAAAAAAAAAAAATGGCACAGCGACGAGCACAGTGCTGCCTCACAGTCAACAGGGACACGGACAATATTCGTGTGTGTGTGTGCGTGTGGTGGGAACAAGAGAGACAAAAGCGAAACGGTAGAAAAAGAAAAGTGCTGTTGAACAGAAAATGACAGCACATGCATCCTGGGAGTAGGGGGACAATGCAGGTGGGTAGCAGAGACGCAAACAACCAGCCTCTCACACACGTCCAAACAAACACAGGGCGGGGGGAATAGGGCCGAGCTTTACCCCTCAGAAAGAAGGCCAAGACAGAAAGTGGAAGAGTGCACTGGAACTAGCAAACAGAACTGGAAGAGTGGGCATCTGTGTGAGAGCCAGAACAATTCAGAGCAGTGATGACAGCACAGGCTGAAGACATGCACAAGCATGCTGATCAACTTATATTAAAATAGCAGATTGATACAAAATTAAGGAGAACAGAATGCAGCATTTTAAACTCAGTGACACATTAAACTACCAAACAGTCTTTAGCTAGACAGCCTGATGAAATGCATTCCTGTTGACAAGAACATATCACATGACCTAAAATTCCTTCCTTTATTCAAATATTGTGGAAATGTAAAATAGCAACAGCCCGTCTCCTACCACTTAAAACATAAAACAAATCATTCCCATTATAACAAACAGTTAGATGTCACAATGTTTTATAGATGTAGATCTATATGGTTTGTGGTAAGATGATGTTTGCTTGAATGACACTATTGTGGGCTTGGCTGTACTCATTGTAACATCGGTTCACTTTTATGGGGACATTTTTGCGAATAATATAAAATTTTTACCAAGTCAAGTCAAATCCAAATTCCAAGCAACATTATAGATGGATTTTCTAATTGTTTTACAAATAAAATCTGAGAAGTTTGGAACGTGTTCTACAATCTGACACCTCTGAATGAAACCCGAAGAAAAACGTTGCCTTTGAAGTCCACTTGTGTTTCATCTCAGTAGAAATCAAGCTGTGTTTTTTTTTTTTTTTTTAGCTTTTTGGTTTGTTAGTGAACATTAATGATCAAACAAACTCATGATGACAAAGGAACACAGCAGATGTGTCAGAGATAAAGTTGTGAAGAAGTTTAGAGCATGCTAGGTTATAAAACAATATACTTGACTTTTAACATCTAATATACCACTGATTAGAAAAGCATTAAACAGAGAAGCGTCCAAGAGGCCCTTGCTAACTTTGAAGGAGCTGCTGAGATCCAAAACTTATGTAGGAGAATCTATTAGTTGTGCGTCCCTCAAATATGAACTTTGAGGAGTGGTGTAGATAAAAAAGCTATAAGAAATCCCCAATTGAAGTTTGCCCCAAGCCATGTAGAGGACACAGCCTCTCGATATGGAGGAAACAAGCACCGCGCATCACCTTGAACACATAATTCCCACGATGATACATAGCATAAAGTTCTGCAGATGCCTTTCTTCTGCAGGGACAGGGAAGATGTTCAAGGTGGATGAGAAAATGAGTGAAGTTAAAAAGCCTTTATCCTAGAAGAGAACCAGCAGAAGGCTTGGAGACTGGCAGAAGTTCATCTTTTAGCTAGCCTGGTAAAAACCAGCCAGCAGTTCTATGCTATTTGCTTTGTACAGAAGGTCAGGACTCTCAGCTATTGAAAAACTATTGCTTCCAGTAGGCGTGGACTCTGTTGAAGTTTTAAATTTTACCCAATCACTAATGTTTGACTGTGTCAAATGTAATGTGCAAGTTTGACTCTGTGAAGCTTAACGGAAATTGCCTGCGCTGTAAACAACCGTCCTCTGCTGCGAAGAGGGAAGTGCTGAGCATATTAACAGCTGAAGGGGTTGCTAATTCAATATTTGAAAGTGTGGCCAATGTGGACTGCATGGCTTTGTTCATTTCCTCCACTGACATTACTAAAACAACAGGCAGACTGCAATTCTAAAAGCACAGAAAATCGATGTCCTCCATCACGACTTTTCCTTCTGTTTGGTGATTATCCCCGGTTGAAATTGTATCAGAAGAATCCAAGTCAACAGGAGAAAGCTCAGACTGAGCTAAGAAGTGAGATTTGAATCGAGTGCACTTGTGTAGGAAGGCAGAAACCAGGATAACTTTCAGCAGGACATGAACATTAAAATACAGTCAGAACCTCAATACAAGGGTTTAGATTAAAGCGAATTCATCTGAACACGATTCAGTCTGAGACGCTCTGGAGCAAATATGAGTTATCTTGCAAAGAAAAAATGGGCAATAACAAAGGACTAACACAAGACACTCAATATATAAATGTACCCCATATGTTTCGGTATGGGGTACATAATGAAAAAGGCATGCATCTTTATTTTTTTCATTCCATAATTATTCACTGCTTTGTGTAGGTTTATCACCTAAAAATGCAATCACTGACCACTGAGATTTGAGGCTGTAAAGTGACAAAACGTGAAAAAGTTAACATGTGTGAGGCACTAAACATGAGGTAGCTTTATATGGTTTTATTGGCCGCAATTTATTATTGTGTTTAAATTCTACTTGATCTTTTGGCCTGCCATAACTGCCATAACTGTGTAGATTTTCAAATGAAGCAATATATCTGACAGGCGGATGATTCAACGTCGTGGGTTGAAGACAAGCAGTTCTCTGCTAAAGCTAAATGATGTTGACTTTGTCCATCCACTGCAGTGGCCAGCGTGCTGCGAGAGGGTGTAGGGATCACTCCTAATGCATATTGATTAGGTTCTCATTTATCATTGCACATTACCAACTGATGGGGCGGTTCCTGAAGGGAAGTCTCTGTGTCTAAAAAACACACACAGACATGTACTACCTTGCAATGTGCTTTATGTTCTACAGAAAACTGTATGTGAGAGACGTGTCGTTATTCCAGTGTTTACCCTTTGCAATCAGGCAGCACTCTGATATTAAATTTCAAACAGATGGACGGCAATGCCTCAAGTGTAAGACGAGCATTTGCAAGTTATGTGTGGAGTCTTATAGCGCAAGGTTTATAGCTGCAATAAGGGTGACAAAATTTGGAGAACACAACAAAGAGGAGCGAAAACAAAGCAGAAAAAAAGAAGTTTTGTGTGAGTGCATCCACGTACATGTGCGCGTTTGTCACATTAGTTATAAATGTAGCCAATTTCACGGAGCTTTGTGGCTCAGATGAACTGTCATCTTTCACAAGAATGGACTGGTAATAGCAGAGAGAGCTATACATGTGAGACATAGCAATTCGATTTATGCATTTCTGTGTGTGTGAGAGTCTCTGCATCCAGACTACAGGCGTGTGGATGGTTTTGTGCTCATGTATGCAATAGTGACAGACTCAGCAGAACTGCTGCTATGTAACCCCCCTAAAGCAGGCCTGGGGAGGAATGCAGGCACTGGACCACCTCGTTGCTGACAATAACACAACATAAACCCAGACAGCTGCTGCTGCTCTGTTTCAATCCCCACTGAAAATTTAGTTTATAATCAAAATGTAAAACTGTTTTTAGTACTTTAAATACATATGTACATTTAGTTTGAAATCCTTAGTGACTACAGCAGTCTTAAAGACATCTGATCCTTAAAAACTCTTTATGACAGAGAATATTTGGAAATCAGGTTTGGTTTCAGGTACACCCATCAGGGGATCTTGAAACCGAACACCTCGTATACCTGGACAGTTGGCAGCCATATTTTATTGCATAAAATATAACTACAAACCAAAAACAGCTCTGGTTTAGTACTTGTTGAGCTTAATCTCAACACTTATTCTGCACAGAGTTTTTTTTTTCTGCGCGGTGTCGGATGGATGTTGTGTGATTGGTCAGAAACTGGAAGTGGGTGTGGTTGCTGCACCGACAAACACCTCAGTAAAGAGGAGCTATGAGGATCTCCTGAGTTCTGCATCTGAGTTTTTGTGAAGTTCTTCTGCCAGAAACTGCTGTCTTGCTATAAATCATTTAGCTAATTACTAAAGATGCTTGTCAGGAAGACGTTGATTTGCATTAGTTTTGAAAAACTATGTATAATAATATTTGGTGTAAGCATTCTAAATTGTTCTATTTTTGATTTATCACAAACAGCTGATAGATTGTATATCTTCCCATTGAACATAATTTACAGTGAGGGCTGAATATTTATTGGAACATTAAATGTACATTAAAACCATTTAAGAGTAATTCATGAATTCTTGGTTTCTTGTTAAATGAATATAAGAAGACACTGTGCGTAATTGTCTTCAAGTGACGATTTAATTAAGTTTGTCCATGTAATTATTCACCTAAACCTGTCCAGCTGGGACTGTGACAAAAAATAAAACTAGAAGACTCAAGTTTACCATGTCATCACAAAGATAGGGGAGGAACAAAAAAACAGACAAACAAAAAAGCAAAAAACATTTCAAGATTTAATGTAAATATGGAGGGCGCAGTATGCAAATGTGATCAGAAGAAGAAATCATTATTTAGTGTTAGTTTTTCTGAAAACCAAAAGGCAGGAAGATGTTAGCAGCAAAACGGGGCAGAAAGTTAGTTTGATAAAATAAAAATCTGCTAGAATTCACTCAATGTTACTAAAGAGTTTATCCACTGACTGTATCTCAAATACACCATTGCATGTTCTGCCCAAGACCCACAACAAATAAAGATACATTTTGGTTTTTAACAATATTTACTTTTCTTTACTTTGAGTCTAAAATGTGATACAGTAATTTTTAAAAATAAAATAATCGGGTACGCCATGTTTAGGCCACAGCTGTCTGCATACTGTGCCTTCACAATGTTCATAACATCATGGAAGATTAATCAGAGACAGTAATCAATGTCTAGAACTGCCAGGCCAATCCCAAAGGCAGAACTGGGATGCAGGTGTGCCGAAGGACTGTTAGTGTCAGACTGAACGTGGGCAGCTCGCTTGCCGGGAGCAAACCAGAAGGTGGAGGCAGAGGGGGTAGTGGGTAGCTGTGGTATGGGAGTGGAAATTAGTGGGAGTTAGTGGTTGGAGAGTAAAGGTTGTAAAGGCTGCAGGCTGCTGCACAGGAAGCAGATGCTCTGATGGAGTGAGGAGAAGGCAGACAGTCTTACCTCTGGGGGAGTAAGGAAAGGAGGAGGGGTTTCAGAGAGGACTCTTATAAGACTCTTGGGGCACACAAGATAAGGCATTTCCAGCTGCACAGAGTTAGATAAAGACCAAATACAGAAAAGGGTAAAAAAAAAAAAAAAAAAAAGATTGGGAGGATAGAAAATAGGTGAAGAGCTCCGAAAGCAGTAATTACTGCTATGTTTCTAACCACTGATACCTCATAACCGTCACATTGTCACATTGTGGTATTAGACAGCAATAACAGCTAAACTAAAAAAACAAAACAAAAAAAAAAACATACGGAAACTGAACTGACTGAAGTATCGAGAGCTCATAATGTTTAAGGGTTAATTTTTTATACGTTTTCAGGGCGAAGGGAGGAAGAAATGAAAAAGACAACTGACTACATTGACTGTCTACCATTTGAGCATACAGTACTCAAATGGTAGACTTTGTTATGTTATATTTTGATTTACCTTCCATCCGTCAGAGGTGACAAATTCCACCACTGAATATTTATGCATCTAAACAAGTAATTAGAAATTTTTATAGCTCAACAAATTCAATTTTTCTGAAGTACTTCCTCTTGGCAACAAATTCATTAATGTTTGGTGTTACTCTCAGTTGTGGAAACTTAAGAGTGGGCAACTTTAGAGGTGCACATCAATAAGACAGCTTCTGTGCATCTTCTTATTTTATTCATTCATTTTGATCATGATAGAAGTATAAAATCACACTCATGTACAAGGAATGCAAAAGACACATATTTTATACCACAATAATCCAAACATGCCTGTTATCTTGCGCCACCAAACATCCACACCGCATTCAGCTTGAAGGTGTAGCTGTGGATTGTCATTGGGGTGAAAGGAGAAAACTGTGTTGGACAGACTACATTTTTTATTAGCCTTAAGTGTGGTGCTATACTGCTGTTCTACAGCATAAGCTCCATCCAAGTGTGTGCATGAGATTTTTCTAGATCAATATCGATTGGATTATCCATTGGTTCCAAAATTGTTTTTCTTTGTTTTGTGCTTCAAAGTTAGCAACTTTACAGTGTAAATTAACTGTGCAAATTTTCACAGGGAGAAACAGTGATATAACTCGTTTCATATGTGTGTTCAAAAACTGCAGTTTGTTTACCCCCTGAATGGCTGTTGTGGTGAATTATGCTTTATGGGGTGCGTTAATGATAAATATATGAAATTATCTTTTGGGCAGCATATGGGTTTGAGATTGATGTCTGTTCTTTAAAAGATCATCAGAAGACAACTGTAAGAGCAATGTTATGCTATGTCTTCTCATTTCAGTGCTCATGATAAAATAATGTATCTTAAACTTCTTTAACAGTTGAGTATATTTCCAGAACTACATTGTAGTGAATGTATTTGATTAAATAAACAGCCTTCCTTGCTCTGTTCGGATGTTTGAATACAACACAAACCATTTGAGACATAATTTTAATTACCAAAATTTTATTGTGCAACTTGGTTCCCTTTAGTTTAGCTGATTTGAATGATTACCATCCATGCTCTACAGCAGGAGGATAATAATTTTCATCAACATGACTGCATCGGGCTTAGCCATTAATAAAAGGAAACGGCTTCCCGAAGGCTAATGATTAATAGTCCAACATTATTTTGAGATTAATTTATAATTGCATGGGAGAGAAAAAGTAGCAGAGCAAAACTAAACTAGCACATTTAATTTCCTTATTGTCATTTTTTTAACAATAGCCTTACCAGACATTTTATCAAGTAGAATTTCATGATAGAAGTTGTGTAAAACGCCTTACTACTAATTGGTATTTGTCTGCTGTAGCTCATTCTTAGAATGTTTTCTTTTCACTTCGCTTTTGTTACGGTTCAAGTTGTTTTAATTTCAAAATCAGAAATCATGGATTACTAATTACCACAAAGTCTAAACTAAACATCTGGTTATGTGTGCTCTTACTAAACAAGGAGACAAGCTATATCAACTCAAACAATTACTTCCTACGAGATTGTTATTTCTACGTTAGGGCTGTTAAATATAGTCTAGAGCAGACTGTATTTAACAATCTAGTTGAATCCTTTATTAAGGATTCAACCAGATGCTGATGTGAGCAGATGTGTAGAAGACCAAATTAAAATTTATTTTAATATGCATCCAGTTAAACTGCAGTCCAACTGGATGCAACTATGCACTAAAATTGTCATTTCCTCTTAAGTAAAAAATTAGGTTCTTCCATAATTATGCAGAAAGAAAGCTCATTAGTAGAAAACAGTTGGCAGCCACATTTAATGATAGCTGGCAAATGCATTTTTTGTAGTTAACAATGGCCCAAATGCGAAAAACGTCTGTCTCTTGTGCAAGTTGGTACAGAGAACAAAAACAATTTTAGTATATTCCACTAGGTTCCCAGTGATGTCTATATTAAGTTGGAAATCAGAAAGGAACGGCAGGGGAAGCTCAGCAGCGATTCAAATGTCAGACGGACATAACGAAAACTTGCACCTGAACACTGACGTCAAGGGGATTGAATGTGATCTTTGTCCTCCAGATCTCACCAGCTATTCTTCTCTCAGCCCATCCTGGGCACTTGACTCTGAACATCTTTCTTTTCCCTGACTCACTCAGCAGTTCGTCTGCTGCTAATCCACTGAGGATGAGGCTAACAGAACCTAATGAGATTAGGACGCAACAGCCGTCTCAGCTCCTCGCTCTGTCCTGTGCTGTTTCTCATTTATTTCTGGCTCTTAACGCTTTGTGTCTGTGAGCAATGTAAATCCGGTTTCAGACTAACTATCAGTCAAGTGACTTGGTAGGAAATTAGCTGGTTGCAAAGGAGAAGGAGTGCTAAGAAATAAAACTAACTGACATGGAAGCCTCACCCTCTGCTTAGTAGGAAAAGTAGTTAAATGATTGTAATCATTTTTGCATTACTTAGTGGTTTTCATGCTGTTGTCTTTAATGACTTCAACATTCGCACATATATTTACATTGAGAAATATTTACTAGCAATAATAAGGCTAGCTAATTACATTTTTCATGCAACATGTGTTTTTTATTTTTATTTCATGTAACTCATAATTACAAGTGCAGAACACCCTCATCAAGAAGTTTTAATAAGAAGATTTGTGCTATTTTAGCTTATAAATCTGTCAAAATATTTAAAATCGAACCCATTTTAAGTTTCCAAAACATTGTTGCCACTAATCCTAAAGGTATTTTCCAATCCCCAAATTAACTGTACTTCCATCCATCATCTTCTGCTTAATCCAGGATTGATTTCATGGGGCAGCAGCCTAAGCAGAGACCCAGACTTCCCTCTCCTCAGCCACTTGAGCCAGCTCCTCTGTGGGAATCCCAAGGCTTTCACAGGTCAGACGAGACACACAGTCCCTGCAGCGTGTCCTGGGTCTCCTCCCAGTGGGGTGTACCTACAACACTTCACCATGGAGGCGACCAGGAAGCATCCTAACCAGATGCCTGAGCCACCTCATGTGGATCCTCAGTGTGGAGGAATAGCAGTTCTACGCTGAGTCCCTCCTAGACAACTGAGCTTCTATTTTTAATGGATATTGTGGTTATCTTAACAGTTGTTTATTTGTAACTTAACTACTGTCATGCAGCTAACTCCTTGTTCTCTGTCTGTACAATCTGAAGTTGTTCTAATTTTTGCGTTTTAATTTAACACATTGTAATACAGACACATTAAAGTCTTGCTTCTTTCAACCCGCAAAAAGTAAAGCTTGTAACGTCTCAATCTATGTGCTCAGCATAGACTTTTATTGTGGTTATGTTCACGATAGAAATATCATTTATACTCCTGACTGAAGCATTTCAATGTTTGATCTGGTTTGTGGTTTTTATCAGAAGTTAAAAGAGTTTATTGGAAACTCCGCAGAACTGCTGTAGGGTTTTTATTAAAAAGTTCCAAAGAGATTATGAATTATCCTCCCAGTGGGGTGCACCTACAACACTTCACCAGGGAGGCGACCTCTAAGAACCACCCAGACATCCTGTGGAGGAAGCTTGTTTTAGCCACTTGTATCCTCAGTCTCCTTCTTTCAGTCATGACCATAGTTGAGAGCAGGAACCTAGATCAATCGGTAAATTGAGAGCTTCGCCTTTTGGTTTCAGCTCTCGCTACACCACAGTACACAGTATAGCACCCGCACCACTGCAGACGATGAACCAATACGTCTGTCAGTCTCTTGCTCCATTTTCCCCCCTCATTTGTGAACAAAACAGTGAGATGCTAATCCTCTTAACTGTGAAACCATGTATGTATATTTTATTATTCAGATGGTTGATATCATCAGTATTTCTTCATATACATCTCATTTTCTCATCTGTACACTCTAATAAAAACTATCTTGATGTTATGAACCATGGCGCTGTTTGTGCCTCATAAGCTAATTACAATGCAACCCATTTTTGTTGTTTGAAACATTCAATGTTATTTTGAAATGTGGGAATTTGCAGTCACATTTTCACAAGAGCATAATTCCATAGCTCATTTTAAATTTTGAGGAGAAGAATTGGTGAAATAAATAAAGAATAAGAGAGCTGGAACATAGTGTGCCATTAAATGTGCTGGCAGCCAGTTTCGGATGCAAACATAGTGACTGACAGGTGTTGAGGCATTTCAGGTCCCTGACACTGCAGCTGCATGGTACATCATAGTCTATTAGATCTTTTTAGGCACTCATGCGTGCAGTCATGCCCCTGCGAGGCTGTTTATGTGCGGTCTAAAGTAACAACTGGAGAGATGCTGCTAGGAAAATGTATCTGAAGTCTCCTAAAATGATCAAATGGAGTACAAAACATCCACAAGAGAACTAATTGCAGTGACCGAGAGGCGTGCTAAAATAAAAACAGTAAGGTGTAAGGTCAACACCCTTATATTCAAACTATGCAATTTTGTATTTCTCATATCTCTGTCCTTCACTGAGTAATTTTGCATGCTTTCTGTGAACGACTCTCCACTACGCATTTGCACTGACCCTCACTCTGACCATTTACCCACCATGATGGCTACACAAACCAGCAGCTATGCGCGCATGATTCCCAATCGGTCCGTTTTGTCCCTGTGAATGTCTTGCAGGTTTTTCCATGGGGTCCGTCTGACTCCCACCTCCCACTGCGGCGAGGAGTGGAAATGAACATGGCCTCATATGTTGAGCCCACCCGGGGCTTTAATTAGTATCAAGTCAGAGAAATGAGCTTTGACTACCAGCAGTGACATCAACCCAGCCCTCTAAAGCAAATGGGGTTCACCTACTGTTGGAAATTACCTCCAATTTTGCTTTTCAGGCACTGAAGAAAAGGAAAATGCAGGCAAACTAAGATACACTAAATGGATCAACAGGAGAATAAATCATTGCATTCACCCTTAGACCTGGAGAAACTTCTCCGTCCTCTCGCTGCATTTCTCACATTCATTAAAAACCTCATAACCGGCCAATTTATATCCTCTGCGCTCATATAAACCCTCAGTGGAAAAAAACATTTGCTTTGCTTCTCTCTGACCGTGACTGTAATAAGCTCTGATTGACTGCGAGGGGGCAAAATGGGAAGCCACTTCCCACGCAGGGAACTGCAAGCTGGAGTTGATTAGCGCTCCTGGTTCAGAGGGTGGGAAACCCCTTGGTTTTGAGCCCGTGCATCCGGTAAGAGACCAAAGCTTCTTCAAATACTTCAGCAACCCTTCATTTAATCTGATTTTGTCAGAGGAAAAAAGTCTAGTCCGATTGGAAACCCTTCTTCTTCATGCATGTCAGCATAAGGCAGAAAGATGACGCACAGTGCGGGGGCATGCAAGAAGCAGATGCTCCCATTAATTAGATCTAATGATCACACAAGTAATAACTAACAGGACTGACGGAGGGAACCGTTGATTTATCTATGAGTGGTAAATAATTAAAGGAAAAAAAACGATGTGATATGAATCGGAACTGCAAATCTATTAGTGAGTCACCCTGTCGGTAAATTCATGCAGGGCTGGAAAATACAAGAAGCCTCTTCAGTCACTTAAAGTCATTCTAATTAAATACTTCACTACTCCACAAAGATTATTTAATCTACTGTGGCAATATGAAAAAAAAAAAAAAGTCTTAACTTACCTTCTGCTTCCTCCTCTCTTTTCTCTTGTCCTCAGTGTCCTGCAGCATCTTTTCCCTCCACAGGTCAAAGAAGTATGATGGATCCGTATAGAACTTCAGACCCTCCTTACCATCATCCCTGCACAAGAGCAAAGTTGTTGTCACGACTTTATCTGTGCAACTATGACATGGGCTTGTTACCTATATGTGAAAATTTCAAAACATTTCCTTTTAAGCCGCAAAACCTTTTCATCAAACCATACGGATTAAGTCAGTTTAATCTGGGAAATTAAAAGTTAATACTGCGTATTGCGGCAAGCTAAGAACAGCATGTGTGTTGAGGAACCATCTGCAGGCTCGTCTCCCAAGCAGATCGTATGGCCCCCACCGTTTAAGCAGCTACTCCACCTTTTCCCTTCAGAGGTACCATAATACTTCATACAGATTTAACAAGGCATCAAACATTCCTTAGAGATTCTGATCTATACTGACATGACAGTTTTATGCAGGCAATGTTTTTCCAATCAGTCACTGGCTGTGCTGCTCTCCCAAAAGTTTTTTTTTTTTTTTTTTTTTTTTTTTTTTAACTGACAGAAATCTTTTCACAAGCTTCGGTTTTTATGGCAGCAACTTTCAGTAATTCTATGTTGCTATGAAGAACAATCATATTAAATATCTTCTTGTCTGCAAAGTTAATGAGAGTTTGTGAAAATCAACTTAATCAAAAAACTAATTTGCACTTTGTTTTAGCTGTAAGAAGACTTGTAAGCATCACCTCAATAATTTTCTTGTTTACTTCTGAGGTAAGTGTTAATAAAGAAGAAAAGCCGATATCCACTCTGTCATTCTAACCGGATTAAAATAGCAGAATGGTTGTTTTAAATGTGAATGGTTCCCAGTGATTATCCCTTTCTGTCAATCACTGTTTCCTCTGAAAAAAATAAAAATGTAGTCATAATTGACGTGCATCAAAAGACCTTCACAGGTAGAGAGATTGTTGAGTATCTTGAGGTTGATTTCCTGTAAAGTAAGCTCAAGAAAGTCCACAAGGTTGCATTGAATTTAATTCCACAGACAAATACATAAACTATTACACGTTTTTGTGTTGTTTCAACAAAAGAGCAAGTCTTGTACCTTAGTTTGCAAATTTTTCCTTCCAGTTCTGCCTCAACATTTTTCAACTCATTGCATTTGTCACTATATCTTTTCCTCGTACTGTTAAATTTTGTTATTTCAGGAATCATTGTGCTGGACACCACTATCAGCATCTTTGTCATTCAGTTCCTGCAGCTCAGCTTCCAAAGCCTCCATCGTTTCTCCATGCATGGCACTCACTCTCTCTTTAAAATGTACCGGTTTTACCTTTTCCACATGTAAATGATTTAGCCGTTTCTGAATCTGGAAACACTGCCCTGAAGAGGTGTTGCATAGAGTTTAGCTCACGCTTAAAAATCCAACTTATCCCAATTGGGCCCACAAAAATTGAACCCATTGTCTGATCCAACACAACTAATTAACTCTAATTAGAGGCCCAAACTTTTACTGTTTTGGTTTTTATACCACAATTTAAGTAAGGAGTATTACTTCTTCCATTTGAAGCTTTTGTTTAACATCTTCCAGCTCCATTTTGTTGCTTGTAAACACAGAGTGATTAAAGTGCAAATCCACAGGGGTGTGTGACTGATAGGGGCAGAGCAGTATGAGGGGCCGTTTAGGACAAAATCTATGTTTTGTCTCTCACACACTACTAAAAATTCATACACACACATAAAATATTAAAATTGCATGTATATACTATTAAAATGTCACACACATATACAATTTTTCTCTCACATACAAAAATACTAAAATTGCGCATACACACTGCTAAAATATCACACAGCGCATACACACTGCTAAAATAATACACAAAATATTAAAATTACGCATACACGCTAATAAAATATCACACATGCATACAAAAGCGCTTGAGGAGGGAGCGGGAGAGAACGGCTGGCCGAAATTAGCTTTCATAAATCGGTTTAACCTTGAGCTAAACTCTGCTTACACCGTGTAGCTTCAATATCCAACTTGAAGCTGACGTCACTGTGGTATCAACACATGCGTGATCTGATCTCCAAATTATGCCCCGCCTCTTCTGTGACAACTCTCACACATACAAAACATGAGTCTATATTTTATCATCTCAGACTTTTATGTACGAGTGTGAGAAAAAAAATGTTATGTGTGTGAGACATTTTAATAGTATATATGTGCAATTTTAATATTTTGTGTGTGTTTATTAGTCTTCAGTAGTGTGTGAGAGACAAAACATAGTTTTTCCTAAACAGCCCCTCATAGAGCAGAGTGGGGCCACATGCACATTAGCTGTGCAGTGCGCTGTGCTTACAGTCTAACTTCTGCATCTCATGTTTTTATTTCCTCAACAGAGTAAACCATTATAAGTGCATAAATACAACTTTATATAAAGTACTCTAGTTTAGTTTTCTCTGTACATTTTGTATTCTAGGCTTATTAGAAACCCTTATGCTACCTGACCGTCGAGTATATAATTTTGTCGTGACCTTGCACAAATTTTGTCTATGATACTGTCTGCAGTCAAGCCGGTGCTGCTCTGATTTGCCATAGAAAAAGAATGGAGATCTCATCACAGGGTTCCCAAAGAAGAGCTGCTGTTTCTTCACATCAAAAGAAGTTAGCTGGCGTGGTTCAGGTATTTGGTGAGGATTCCCTTTGCAGGATTTCCAGCCATGTCTCACTAGGATGAGACTCCAGAGTAAATCCAAAAATCAGTGGCAAAAATGTTTCACTTCCAGCCTGGAAATACCTCAACATCCTCCAGAATGAGCTGGAGAGAGTTATAACTAGGGAGAGAAATGTCTGGGTTACCCATTACTTTTGCAATCCGGATCTTGGATAGATGGAAGCTGATGCGTTAATGGATTGAGAAAGAACAATAAGTTCCTTCAAGAAGAAACATTTTTGTCAGTCTCAAATAACTTGGCCAAGAATAATTTAACTCACAATCCAGAAGAAAAAGAAAAACATTATCATGGTTTGATAATTTGATCAATAATCTTCCTTGTCATTTTTTAACAGTTTGGAAGATAGATTTAATTCTCTGGTGTATTTTCGTCTTTCACTAAATTATAATTATTTTCTGGACAGGCCTGGAGGCCACACTGCTGCCTGTTTTTGAGATCCAAAGAAGGAAAGATCTTATGCTTCTTGGTCGTTGAAACTTTAATCTGCGAGTATTTCCCCATATCCAGCCTTGGCCTCGTCTTGGGAGGCAATTATTTGGCAATGACACCAATAAGAGTGAACACATAGAAGATGAAAAGACTCAACTTCAAACGGCAGGAGTGGAAAGTTTAATGATATGTAGCACAACAAAGGGAACAAAATTGAATTTAACAAAGTGATAAGGGAGAACAGAAGGGAGACCAGTTTAGTGTGGGTTTGTGTAGCAGCAGGTACATTTTGACTCGATAAATCATTACGCTTTGATGTTTTTATTTAGTTTGGAGTGTGTGTTTACATGTTCATGCATAAGGAGGAATAAAAAGGATCATACATAAAGAAGCTATGTTCTGGGTCCATCTGGAAAATAAGACTCTGGGGAGGCCTCCAACGGAGTGAGGCGAGGTGTAAAAAAGTAGAAAATATAAAGAAAAGAAGAAGTGGTAACAAGGATGAGATGGGATGAAATAATGAACAGCAATGGAAGTAGGAAGATGACAAAAATTCAAGTTGGACTTTAAATTATTCATCAAATGCATGAAATCGTCACCCCTGATATGCCCAATCATCCATTCAACGCTTATGAACCAATCAGCTCAGGAGGAGGAGCTGGGAACTAAAATTCAGAAGGACTCCAAGAAAAAAAAAATAAAAATCAGAAGATGATGAAGACCAAAAAACAGAATATAGCAATTTGTGATCTTTACAAACAGTTACGGAGATGTTGTCCTTGAATGGAGTTTCTTTTGACTTAATGTTTTCTTTTAAACTCGAAGGAAATCTGAGAAAATTAATCCCACTGAGCATCAACTATGAACTTCACAGCGGAAAACTAGGTCACATGCTAGAATGTGCAAAAGTTTTAAATCATCCCTTATTTTTCCATATTTTGTTTCCAAAAAGGAATATTTTCTAGTACATATTTTGTAGTGCTATTATTTATTTATTTATTTATTTTTGCCTTTTCTAAAAGTTTCTAAAAAAAAAAAAAAGATTTTCTTTGGACTTTTGGCTTCCCCCTTCCGACATTCATCTTCAGCTTGATATCTGGCCAGTATTTTTGGTTTGCTAAGCCATTAACCTCTGAGCATAAATAAACTCTAAATAATAGCCAGTGTTGTGTGGAAACATAAAATATAGGACATGATTTAATTTGGCTGTTTGGGAAAAGAGGCACAATTTGTTTCGGTTTCTCAGGCTGAATTTTTGAAATGTAGCCAAGATAACACAGTCTGATCACACAGTATATTAGCAACAAAAAAGAACTAATCCAAGGAGATGGCTTAAAAACACTGCCCTAGACTCCCTCCACAAGAACAAAAAATGCTACAACAGAACAAATTACAGCCTCTGATTTATTCTGACAATTTGTGAAGAATCCCAGTGCAAGGAGACAGTTTAATTACACAAATCACTCGTTTTACAGTGGGGAAAAAAGTATTTAGTCACCAATTGTGCAAGTTTTCAAATAAATTCTTCACAAATCAGACAATGTGATTTTCTGAATTTTTTTTTCTAATTTTGTCTCATAGTTGAGGTCTACCTATGATGTCAATTACAGGCCTCTCTCATCTTTTTAAGTCGGAGAACTTGCACAATTGGTGACTAAGTCATTTCCCCCCCACTATATATCCCCAGTACTCCTGTAAATAGATGCCATGATACAACCATCTTAATTGATCAGTATTGCTATAAAGCAGCAACATTTATGAAATCACCTCCATCTGAGTCAGCTAGGACCTCATCAGTACAAGCAGTAATAAAAAACAGAAGTTAACTTTTAAAGAAAGATTTCTAAGCAACACCCGGCTATTTTAAAAGACACCCAGTGGCTTTATGGATTCAGAAGACAATATCAGGTGTCAGCATAGCTTTAAGCACTGCACTGACCTATTGGAACTGCATGACGGATAATTTCTGAATAAACTGTACAAAGATTAGACAGTGGGGCAAAGTGAAAATGTTTGGAAAATAAAACTCATTTTGAAACTTATCAAAGCAATTTCATACGCCACAAAATCCAAATGACAAATATAATGAATCCTAAAAACCAATAGAAGTATATGGACAAGTTATTGCATTACATACAGCAGGTGCCCTAATTCGACACATCCTTTCCCTTTTGTATTCAGGGAAGTTCACAAGATTTAAAGACAAAGACATAAACACAAATGGCATAAACACTAGGTAGTCTAAATATTCATATATCTGAAAACTATTTTGAATGTAATAAATTTAGATGTTTGTGTGATGTGTAGCGCTTCCAAAAAATGTGATTTGAGCACTTGTACTAACTTCCTAACAATTCAAGGTTGCAGCCCTCTGTGGTCGAAAAGTCCACTCTGTGCGATAAAGAAATGTTTTGAAGAGTGAAGGAACTCATAACAGAGAAAACAAAAAAAGAGAGCACTGTTTACTATTCAAAATCATTTCAGCTCTACGTGTTAACACTGTGGCTTTTAACACTTATTAGTCATTTGCACCATTTGCAGAGTGTGCACAAAAAATAACAGTTAAAGTCAATTTAATTAGCTTCATGCTGGCAATGCTGATGAGGTGAAACGTGTTTTTTGTGCATAACAACACTATTCAGACCTGTAAGGTGTGAGGATGTTGAGAGGTGGGGGCTCCTCACAGGTGTGGAGGCTCTCCTGCAGAGGGACGGGCAGAGACGTGCGGTCAAACAGCTGCTGGTCCTGAATGGTGGAACTCCTGAAGGCCTTCCTCATAGTGATGTCCTGAAGAGACACTGCAGAGAGACACGGCAAATGGAGGGCGCTTGTTAATGGGAAAATTATGGGTTTCACTTATTAAATCAGCCATGTTCTCAATTCTTTGGAACATGTAATCTTGTCAGGAACGTCACTGATGAGCTTGTGATTATCAATTGGTTCTGTTCCATCAGCATTCTCATCAGTTGTATTGACATTAAAGCACAAACGTGCTTTAATGTCATAAACAACTCATCCTCCTTGGGGTTAATGGCACGTTTTCGAGGTTCATGGCACGTTTTCGAGGTTCATTTCAGTTCCCCTTAAGGAAGCCCAAATTTGATAACTAAGATAAGCTAAAGACTGTCCCTTTCCTCTTTATGAAGGAAAAAAGACATTTAAAGGCAGAAAAAAATAAAAATAAATAAATAAAAATCAATGATGCACAGTTGAACCTCTTGAAAAAACAAGTAGGAAAAATTGCCCAGAAGAGCAGGGGGGGAAAAAAAAACTCCACTAAAGGCAACTCTTAATGTGGAAAGCAAAAGTCTTGGGAGAAAAGCCAGAATGTTGCAACCAGATGTGAATTATACATGAGGGAGAGACAAATAGACAGTGCAGCCCAGGGGAGGACAGAAGGAGTGTGGCAGGCCTAGAATCATTCCGTTAGTTCCCTGTTATTAGCAGGCTAGCATTGAGGAGTGACAACATCAATTTAAAGACCAAAATAAACACGATTTTACCGCACAAAAGCTAACAATTTCACCTAGAACTTTTTTTATTGTTCGTATTTTATCGTGATTATATGTGTTACGGGACGACGGTGGCGACAGTGGTAGGAGTTCAACCCTCAATCGGAGGGTTGCCAATTTGACTCCTGCTCTGAATGCCTGTCGATGTGTCTTTGGGCAAGACGCTTCACTCGCCTTGCCTGCTGATGGTGGTCAGGGGGCATAGCGGTGCATCATCGGACAGCATGGAGAAGCACGGTTGTGATGATATGCTCAGGGAGGAGTATTGGAAAGGATACGAGGTTCTTAAAGAGACAGAGGCCAATTTCAAGATGTCTCATGAAATTGATACATTGATGAAAATCCATTTGAGAATTTGTACTGGACTTGAAAATTGTTACTCACAGAAGCCTTTTCTTTAACCTTATGATGATCAGAAAAAAAAAAATCTGTGGTGATGTGGTAGAGACATACCCCCAAAAAACATGGAGGCTGAACATAAATGTATGCCAAAATTTTAAAGTTTGACCATACATCATTTTCTTTCAACTTACAATTATCCATGAAATCTTTTGTACAAAATACACTGACATTTGTTACTATAATATGACAACATTTGAAAAAGTTAAAGCCAGCTTAGGTTGCTCATCTGGATAACATCTGCAAAAATCACTTCTGCAGACTCTGCATAGTACTGTTAAGTCTGTTAAGCGCAACAGACTTAACAGTACCAGGAGTTTGGTACATAACATGTTTGGTACATAACATGAAAAGAGTTAAAAAAAAAAAAAAAAAAAAGATAAACAAAATCATAGAAACAGCATACAGATAGGAATCAGGAATGAGCTGGAAGGACAGAAATACCTGTATATATCGAAATGGAAAGTAATGTGCAAATAAATACCAGAGTAGTGTATATAGGTAAATAATTTCAATGACAAAAACAGAAAGGTACGAACTTCCCTTGGGACAAGTCTTGTAAGCTGAACATAGCCAGAGGGTGGATTGGACTGACAAGCCATTAATACAGAGAAAAAAAAAAAAAACAGATGCAGAGATGGAAAACGGCAACAAAAAATTAGACTTCTCATGCCTACACATAGATCTACCTGGAACACTTTGAAGGGGTAGCAGAAGACAGAAATGAAAATATTTTTTCTGTTTTAAAAGGTGGGAAAATTACAAAAAAGGTGAATAAAGACAAACATGCTACAAGATATTCCTCGTAAATTTTCACTCTCTGCCCACAAATGTCCAAAATACATTCTCAGAGAGGATTTAATGCCAGGATTTCCTATGCTGTGTCTGCCACTTCTGGTGAAACTATTTTCTATGAGCTTGGTCTACATCATAGATACAGAGTTTCCTGGCATGATAAGGAGCAGAAAGTTTCTGACAGGTGAGTGTTGAGAGAAGAAAGGACTGTGCACACCGCTCAGATGGATTTTGACACTTCATGGGCTGTCAGATGGTGCAACAAGTAGGCCAAAATAAGAGACAGCAAAGAAAGTGAGTACCCAGATATGAGAGTGATGCACAATGAGATGACTTTAAATATTTACTGACTTACATCAAGCCCTCAGACATAGACAAATATGTTAAAAAGATATTTTACTTAGCATAAGATTTAACTATAACTTACATGTTTTACATGGACAAGCTTAGATTGTAAGAAGAAATGTTGGTAAGTGAGCCTAAGACAAGGATACCTCAAAGGGGACTCAGTGTATTAGTTGGATAAATTAGCTTAAGCAGCTATGGTATGCTTAACGTAGACAAAGGTCTTTATAAATCCAGAAGTAAAACCTATGAGCTTTCGCGCTGGTTGAGGCAGCACCAGGTGTTCCAGCTGTCTCTGATCTCAGGATGCATCTTATCAACAAGCTGTCCTAAACAGTTTATTTCTAGCCTTCGCATCTTTCACTTTTAGACAGACACCATCTGGCTGAGACACTGCAGCTACAGTGAGGTGAAGAAGTTTTTGTCACCTACACACACCCCCCGGCTTCAATAAAAAAACTTTCCAGATTTGCTTTTCCCCTGCTGTCCTCTTTCTTTATACTTATTATCTCATAGCTGTTCTAGTGCACAAACAGGCGTAACAGATAGGAAAAGTTGAAGGCCAAGTTTTACCATGCAGACACGGCTCTCTCCCTTGTTTTACTCTGATGCAAATGCTGCCCTATATTTTTGCCTATTGCACACTTCCTCCTGCAGCCTTGAATCGGTTCCGTCTTCAATTCATCTCTTGCCTCTTATCTTTGTCTGTGTTTTTGCATTTGTTGCAGAGGTTGTTGTTTTATTTTAGATACACTGAATATCATAGGGTCTGATGCTTGCATGAAAAACTCTTAACACATGGTGAACAGACATAAAATGAGAGTTGCAAAACTCAAGTCTGCATTTTCTGCAACAAAGCTCCATATTTTCAAAAACAGAAGCCCAGTGGCTATTTTCTAAAAATTCAAAAACAACCAAACAAAACTTGTGACCTCCCTCACTAATCTATAATATCCTATTCTACTTAGTTTATGGTTTATAAAGCCTCTCACATTATTTAACATGCTAGAACTAAGCATATGGGTGCATTTAAACATCAGTTATAGAATCTATTTTCTTTCTAATGTGATTTTATTTTGAATATTTGAAGGCGTTCCTGTTTTAGAATATAATAAAGCATAAATGAATCAGATGACTTTCATAAGTCAGGACATGACCACAAGTTATTAGCTTCTTTCCTAAACTTGCCCAAAGTTTAAAACAAAGGAAACTCCTCTGATGACTTTAGTAAGCTGAGACCTGGAGTTTTTACTGCTGAATTATAAATCTTATCTGAAGTTTTATATAGCTTACAGCAAATAACTGATTTTGCGCTCTCCGTCTTTTCAAAGGGGAAACTAAGATGACACCAAATACAATTTTCTGAGATAAAATAAAACCAAAGCCCATTTTTAAAAGTATGTCAATTCAACGGAAATGACTGGATGCAGAATAAGATTAGAAGAACAGAGCTGCACATCCCGAAGAACATAAGAAAAGATTGAGATGTTGTAAAAGCACCATCAGCAATGTAACAGAAGTAGAAACCATTTAACAGATAAGTACAGCAATGAACATATCCTGAAGGACTGAAAGGGAGGAATAAGACAGTGGATAAAGAAACAGATGGAGCCCCAACCCATGGTGTGGCTTCATGGCCTTCCATAATGGCCTGCAGCCCATCCAGTGATGTAACAGTGCTATTAAGTAGTGGATACAGGCCATTAGTTTGGCTGGCTGAAGTAAGGGGGGGAAGAGGGCCTGACAGAACACAAATGGCATCCATGCAGGATGAAGAGAAAGCAGAGATCAATCAAATATATGAGAGCAGGCTGGAGAGGACAATAAAAAACAGCAATAGGTGTGGTAAGGTAGTTTGTGGATTGAAGTCTAGGAGGGGGTGGGATCCTAAAGGACAAAGTGAGGGGTGATACTCTTTGAAAGGTCAGCAGAGTACAGAAAGTGTGCGTCTGTTCTTCACATGTCACACTGGGCAGTTATAAATTATTAGGGTAGATAAAGCCCTTGTGGTTCAATGACTGGATGAAACATTGTGGACCGCGCTGTGACCTTCAATCATTTGTTAAAATGTGTTCATCGGCAGAGTAAATTTAAACTGGGTGTGTCAGATCTTTGTGTGTTTTTTTTTTTTTGAATGCACTTATAGATGCCTACTTCTGAGCTGGTCACTCAGATTTTAACACGCCCAAAGGATGTTAAAGGATTATGTTTTATCTGGAAAAAGCTATTACTGTCAACTTACAAACAGTACTTACAGGTAGATGTCGCAAATATCGATGTCTCAGCCTCAGTAAAAGCTGACAGTTTCATCAGTGTTGTTTATACTGCAGGGCATCTCTTTGTTCTGATTGTATTTTTTCCTGCCACAGCAGCTTATTGTTACACTGTCATCCTTATAGGTGTCTAAATCAAATCACCTCAAAATAGCACTGGATATTTCACCGCACTGGCTTCCACTAATGCTGGTTTTCCTCCCCGTTTCCTCCTTGCTTTGTAATTTTAGTTTGCTTCACCTGAAGAGAAAATCCAGAACCAGATGAGGTCATTTCAAAATCAAATGCTGTAATTTTTTTGGTTTCTAATCCTTGATTAAAAAAAAAAAAATCACCAAATCTACATTGGATGTCTTTTTAATAATACAATTTTTTTAGAATAAAGAATATATCTTGAAATGTTATTGTTAAATGTTCTTATAAAGAAGACTGATGGACATCTTTTTATGCTTGTTTTTATGATTCACTAAAAAAAAGAAGCTTAAAATATAAATATTGCACATACAATAATCTATTTATTCATAATACTTCACAAAAGAAATAGCTTACAAATTGTGTATCTATATTTATTCGAAAATTGTTGCCATGCAGTAATATGGTAAAAAGGAAAAGGAAATTGCGATAAGTAAGCCTCAACATAAAATTTGTTTTGCAATCTCAATGTCTTTTCTGCAAGAAACTGTAAAATCCCAGCCTGTTTGCTGAGATGTAGACAACTTTTCCTACATTTTCTGCTGGTATTAGGCAACGGGTAACAACAAATATTCTTGAACCTCTTCTTCCAATATATTTAATACGATAGACTGATTTAGAAAACATTTTGAATAGTTTCTTTTTTATGGATTATATAAATAGGGACCTGAATACTTTCTTTTACACTACTTTATGTGAATTATATCTGGTGATTTTACAAAAGCTAGACAGTTGACAGCCTGTGTAGCAATGTCACTGCTCGAGACATTCACCACCAACCACAACAATAAAGATGGTGGCTAAAATCAATAAATCTATGTGTTTGATGTGTGATTTTAGATCCGCTATCAAAGAATTGGATTGGATAAAGACGCCGGCATACGAAGGTTGTGATGCACAGCATCAAAGAGAGGTGAAAACTGAGACAGATAAACTGCTTCCATTATTAAGATCAAGAACGGAAACAAAATTAAAAACAAATTCCACCCTACGTGCACCACATGAATACATTAAAATGTGTGACACTACTATAATAATATAGGAGCTAGGTAAAACTCCTGGAAAGTAAATTATAAGTAATACATGTAGTCACCTTATGGTACTGGCAGAGCAAAACAAGACAAAAGAAAAATCCAGTGAGTTGTAAGGATAATAATCCCCTGCTTTCCAAGAAACACCTAATGAAGGGAATTCTAGTGATTCCTGCTAGTAATTGCTGCTATTCTACATAATACCTATAAATAATAGTCAACTCAAGTCACAAGAGATAAAACTTTACAGCTGCAAAGAACTTTGTAAGACTTGCAGCCTGTTCATCTATTAAACAGCCATTGTGTGCTCCAGTCTCCTCCATCCTATACCTGACCCCCATCTTCCCATCTTCATGGGATTCCCTGATTTACGGCCCCATTTTGCTTGCACCGATTCTCCTCCTCCTTCACCTCTCCACTCATGGCAACCACAAAGCCACACAGACAATTACAAGGCAAGTCTTACAGTAAGAGCATCCACTCTGACAGCGCGAGGGTAAAGAAAGGGTTGAGATGGGAGATGCGGGGTGGCAGTTACGGGAAACAACCCCTCTGGTGAACCCCTCCCACAGATGTTCAGCTTTGTGTGAAATGCAGTCCACTGGGTCCATGCTGCTGTATTGTCACTCGATTGTACAAACTCAAATAAACGACAACAGACGAAGTGCGTTTTTTTTTTTTTTTTCCCCCTCTTTAAATACTTTTTCAGGCTATAAAAGAATGTGAAGAAGGTTTGACGTCTGAGCAGCAGCAAAGTCCGGAAAATTCTTTCACACTCCACTGCTTTTGCTGCAGTGCCCTGTATTAAGCACCCTTCCCTTGAACCTTCCATCTTCCTTACTGTCCTCCCTCTTGACACCCCTCTACCCCCACTTCTACCACCACTCACTTAAACTGAAACTGAGCTGATTCTTATCCACAGTCTCTAAAGCCAACTCTTTACGCAATGGAGGGAGAATAGTCAGGATTATTTATGAAGTCAGATAAAGGCACGGACCACAGGCACAGATGCAGACTCAAGCTTAAAATACAGATTTGCAACAGCACAAATCTGCCAGAGCACCATGGCCTGATATATTTAAGTAAAAAAAGGAAACAGACACATTCTTGCCATAAAAATCAAAATTTCTTATTGCAACTTGGTTCAGACTTATTTGTGCATCTAAAATATCAAAAACATCTTTTGCAGCAAACCTTGTGAGTATTTTAAGAATGTGTATCGGGGTGTGTTGATGCATCTGTACTTGACACTCAAACACTTTAGCATGATGTGTACACTGGTACAAAATTCCTCCTGTAAACCAGACTTCCAAAACTAGATCACAATCGTAATTGACATCTGAGATTTATATACACCATATAAAAAAACATAACTTTTTTATGTGTTTTTTCTGCTTTAGATTAACTAAGATTACCAAGAGTATTTCAATTTCAAAAACACCAGATTAACAAGAGTATATTTGTTAAATTTTTTTAAAAAACTTTCTTCAAACTCCAAAGTTTGCTTGCATTTTGTGACACTCCCTTGACAACTTCAGCCAGCCACTTCACATAAGCTCTTCTGCTTTTATTTGGAGGTTGATTTGCATATTTTGCATCAGAACACAAAATAAAAAATATGGACAGTATGATGATTTGTTATTTCCAAATTGTTCAAAGACATAGCAGCCTCAGTGGGTTTAGACATCTGAAAATAATAAATTCCCTCTATTTATTCTGGCATTTAGAAATAGTAATTATTTTGCTAATGCCAAACGACCTAAAACAGGAAAAGTGCAATTTGATTTAACGTATTACAGTGAGAAAAATTACTTTGCGCCCCCCACCCCCAGAGTGTGTAAATAAACTGAAAGGGGGAGAGCAAATCCCTGTGGGACTCAAAAAAAGAGAAGGAAAGTGATACAGGCAAACGTGCAAAACCTCAAACAATTCATTGCCTTTTGAAAAAGAGCTACCAAGGCCTCTGGATGCATTCAAATAGGCCATAGCCACAGAGCATTTCACTGTTTGCCAGTGACAAGAAAGCAGTTAAAGTAGCATTGTACAAAGCCTTAAAACACACTGCGGGCCCATGGGAAATCGATACAGTGCCTTGGAGCATGGTATTACACTGCAGTGATTCTCCCCATGATTTTTCCTGTACACTCTCTGCTGACTCTACCTGATGCTCTATCCTGAGGTTCTGCCTCTCCTCAGGATAACTTGGCTTACTTGACAGAAGACACAGATTATTGCATTTTCTTTTTATTGTTCACAACTAGGATCCCAAAATCATCTTCACACAAGAAAAACACATTTATCAAGTAAATGAGCAGCAAGTCAAACAGAAACCTGAAAGCAATGTTTCTAATGGGAGCAAAGGTTTTACAACTATGGCAGCTGAAAAATGGTATAATCTCACAGCTACCTGTTCCTTCACCAGGAGCCTTTAAAACTCATGGCAGACTGGGGAAATATTATGGAAAACCAAAGGGAGGGAACTTTTTAATGAGTGTTTTGCATATTCAAATTCTGCTAATTTTATTTCAACAAAACTGATGAGTTTTTTTAAAGAATAAGTGAAGGAGTTGTGCATGGAACGCCTTTCAGTGATATTTGTTTATTTTTGTTTTTTTAGAATTTTAAGTTGAAACACCAACATTAATATCATCTTTAAGTTGAAAGACAATTAAACGTAGGTTTCTCAAAACTACAAAATATACACACAAAAAAAAAAAAAAAAACATGTGGTGAGCATTTGTATTCAGGCCGCCCCACTCCAACAACTTTAAAGTTAATATGAGATTACCTGATTTAGACAGAGTCTACCAGCTGGTAATTTAATACGAGTGTAAATACAGCTGTTCTGTGAACTGATAATCAGAACCAGGAAGATGAAAGAACATAGCAGGCAGGTCAGGGAGAAAGTTGCGTAACAAGAAGCTCCTGGTAAAGTTTGCTACAAACCATTTAGGAGAGACGAAACCAAGTTAGATGTAACCAAACTGAAAAAATTGGCCTGCACTCCAATCCATCATGTGTGGTAGAAAATTAAAACAGTAACGCCACTGAGGAACTTAGTGGTGACAACATCATCATATTGGGTGCATTTTTTTCCAGTAAGGATAAGGAAACTAGTCAAGAGTTGAACAGAAAATGGAAGAGCTAAATACGGGGCAGTCATGGAGGAAAACCCAAAAATACAACTTGAGCTATGTAGAATGGTTTTAACTCATGGGAACTGAATGCAAATGCATGCAAATTATTTGATTTTTTTCCCCCTTTCACTTCACAAGTACGCACTGCACTGGTACAAGACATAAAAGCCAAATAAAATGAAGCTTAAAATTGTGACAATGTTCAAGGGATTTCAGTAATTTTTCCAGGCTCTGTATAGACATTGGTATGAAACTCACATTCTTCTTCTTTGGGGTCCAGCTGTGTGACGCTGATGGAGAGCCGGTCCACCCTCTCCTGCAAAGAGTTGACCCGGAAAGAGAAGGAGTGGGCTTCATTGAACAGCTCTCCAAAAAGGTCCTCTGCATATTTACCTGCAAACACAAGAGTAAAAGAAATCATTTTACTCTTCCAAAAGTTTGAAAATAAGATGGTTAGAAACATTTGACTGGAAGATATGAGCAGTTATTTAGTGTGTGAGGCAACAGCTTGCTGTCTAAACCAATATCAACCGTTCACTCTATTGTTTAAAGTAAATCATTTTGCTTTTGTAGAACATTTTTGCTTAAATGTAACTGTCAGTTATGGTTACTGTCAACTGACTCTGGAGACCTTGGTAGTTTGCAACACGTACTGTGGATCTGTTAGTAAGACAACTCAAATGCTTTTGTCAAACACAATCAAAGCAAGCCATGCTGCTCTTCTTCTGTCTCAGCCTTTTACTGAGATTTGAAGAAACAGAAGACTGGGTGTCTCTGTAGTAGAGCAGGCCAACTACTTCTAACGTTTGGAGCTGTATGATGTAGACAGGTTTGTTAAACAACAGTGTGCCTTTAGGTGTCTGCTCTGTAAAATATAGAGCTACCTTTTCTGAAGTGCATTGGAATGGGAGTAAGTCCATTAATCATGACCTTTTGTTTCCATAGTACCACACCGCCGGTATAAAATGTCATATCACCACTACTCCATTTAAAGTTAACCTCTAAGCTCAAAACTTACTGACTGCTATGTAGGGTATTATGTATTTTGTTCTTAAAAATATGTATGGATTCACTCAACACAGATGAGATTCACTCGTCTGTCTGTGTGTGCAGGGTGAAAAAGAATCCAAGTATATATACAAACTTCTAGAAAAGGGCGGATGAATTTTAAAGAGTCTGGGATCTTTAATCTCAGTTGAAATATTGAATAAAATTAACAGTTGAAGTTTTGATTTGGCATATAAAATATTATTTTTTTATAATAATAAAAAAAGATGAGCGTAAACAGGAAAATAATAATTGTATAACTATGCCAGAAGAGGGACTTTGCAAACTTTTCACCACACCTTTTGATAAAGAAATTTAACTTTTGGTTACATTGTTATTTTATTTAAATTCCAATAAATGTTTTATTTATATTTCTGCATTGAAAAGGTGTACTTACCATCTGGCCAACTACTAATTCATCATTTGCATATTTAATTCAGATCTGGGAATGATACCAAGGGTTGGGCAACATTTTACTTTATGTTATATGCAGAAGAAATGTGAATAAATCACTCATACAAACAACAATAATAACAATAAACTAATTACCTACTTTTGCAAACCCCAAAAGCCAGACGTTTGGGAGTACTGCTCATTATTTTTGCCGTTTCAAACAATTTTCCACTGTTGGTTTCATGACAGGGAAAATAATGTTTTTCTTTTTAAAAATATGATTGATTGCAGTTTGAGACTTTCCTAATAAGATCACAACCAATGTGTGTCTGTTTTCAAAGTGGGGTTTGAAAAATAGTTTTTATAGTTTTTAATAAAGAATAACAAACCAATATCAATAGGACATTGTACAGAAGTGTATTTCACTGAAAATGCATTTCTGCAACATGTATTGTAAGAAATTCAGGCAGATAAATATCCTTTACTTTTTAAGCCAGAAGTTATTTCTACATCCGTTAACATATTTTTTAGATAAAGCATAGCTCATCACTGTTTTTGGTTGTTACACATAAGACTTCACAGTTATAATTATCTCACTCATCTGTGCAGTCCAGGATTATGAATCTTGTCATGGTGATATTGAAGAAATTTAACAGAAAGTCTAATGAGAATCTGTGGGCTGACTACAGATCCTGCAGCCAGTTTTAAATTGGTTTGCTTGTTGGAACCTTCAACTCTGTTTGTGATGTATTTGGTAGATTATTTTGCTGAAGTCTTTCCTATAAATTGTCTGGGTCGGTGCTTTTAGATCACAGCATGGGAACATTTTCAGGCATGCCATTTTACGTTTCTTTGCCATCCCAAAAATGTAGTAAATAAAACTGAAGCACATTTGGAAATTACATTCTTGCATTTTATATTTTTTTTATAACTTTCTATTAAATCCTTCAGAGATCTGCAGTAGATGTTTTTATGCCAATATAAGGATACGAGTGTATTTATGAGTGTCACTGACTGAGGCTGCTGAGCTGGCGGATGACGTTGGCCAAGGAGATATTGGTTACACACTCCAGCTCATTCTTGATGTTCCTTGGCAATACCGTGTGGCACAGGTGCCTGGGCTCGATGGTACGCTTAACCAGCGGCATCGTTTTGCTGCAACGACACTACCTATAGGAGAGAGATGGAGGAGGGAGATGGGGAGAAAATTTCATTATTGTATAACATTGTATTCTTGATTCTGCACAAATTTAAGAATAATGTGTCACTCACACCAAGCAAGAATCCTTTTCACCCAGAAATAATGCACCACAGTAAAGAAAAATAAATTTCATTTGTTTACAAACTGGAAGCATTCATTGACTTAATTAACACAATCTTGTGCTCATCGCTTAACATATGCAATCTGTTAACATATCACTGCACTTTGTCTGTTCACTCAGCCATGCTAATTACATTTAGCTGCATTGCAAGGTTTTCAGAATCAATTCTCTTCCCTTTGCAAGAACACAAAAAAGAAGAAACAGAGGGGCAAAACAAAATATGTGTACAGAAATCAGACCACTAAATCAGGCACTATTGTTATCTAGACGGTATTAATTGATTAGGAAATGCTGTGCATTAGCTGTGTTTACCAAGATTATTTCAACTTGTATATGAGGACTAGTAATGATAAATTATTAGGTCTATCAAAACAGTACAACGACATGTGTCAGGATCTTGGGTTGTTTTGGGGTTTCTTCGTGGTTTTTAGTTTTGATCCTCTGTTATTCATGTTTTGTCTTAGTTATTCTTTGTTTTGACTAGATCTACTTTATTTGTTTTACTTTAGATCAGTCTTTTCTTGCGTTTAGTTATTCTTTATCAAGGTTGGATTTAGGTTTTCTCTATTCCACTGTTAGTGTTTATTTCTTCTTGCTTCTCTCTTTCATCTCTTTCTCTCTCTTTCTCTCCCTCATCTTGCCTTCTCCTCTACCCTCACAGCTGCACTCAGTTAGTAATTAGTCCTGGTACATTGTTCCAGCAATCACACTCCCAGTATTTAACTACCTCTCTTTCTCTTGCACCTCAATGATTCCTTACTGGTTCCACATGTTCTCTTCCCAGTTTGTAAACAGTTTTTGTATTTTTTATTAAAACTTTTATCATTTACCTCCGGGATTCTGGCTTGCATTTGGTCCACTTCATACACACAATATGTTATTGGTGCAGATTGATCTACAACAATCGATCTATTGGTTTGTATTTTTAAAATGCATCTTTTGCTTTGCCTTTATTCTTCCAAAAGGATTTACCTAAAACTTCACAGTAACTATGTCAGACTTTTGTGCCAGAGTGTAATATGGATGCTGGAATAAAGAAAAACAAACTGGCGTTTGGCATGTGCCTAAAGCTTACTGGCGTGTGCACAGTTAGAGCTCTGAGATCATCGTCCTCAAATAGTTGTGGATTAGGTTTCTACATACAAATCTAAGAAATTAGAAGACAATTGCTATTTTCCAAATACAACCCAAGATCATTTTGAAGTCTCCCATCAGCCACTGAAGCATCCCATTGAGAACTGAAATGCTCAAACCAGCAAACTATTTTGACATGCCACATGATTGTGACAAATATGTGGAATGTGACTGAAGATGAGAACAGAAAGGTGATAATTAGTGGGAAGCAAAGGTGAAAAGTGAGATCAAGACAGGAGGAGCGCTAAAACATCCTCCAACATGACTCCCTCTGCGACAACAGCAGTTAATGCTGCTAATAACACCGTTTCCCTGCTGCTGGCTTGCGCTTAATTAGAGCAGGCATATGAAATGATGTGGAGATCAGGTGTTCTTATGTAAACTGACTGCATGGCCTCGACAGTGATCGCGACTTCGTTAAAGCATTGATTAAGCTGTAATTGACGTCTGGTGCCTTAATATGCTACGGTACTTTTAGTGTCGGCTCTTCTGCCAAGCAATAAACATGATTATTGACCGTATCCTAAGAAATGTAGGGCAAGAAAAGGCTATTCTTGGAAGCTGGACGGCGATAGGACGGTGACTGTGCTGAGGTGAGTCATCCTGGAGGCATCTCAAGAGGGGGCCATCAGTGACAACACGCACCTCTCTGAGCTTGTGTTGAAGCCGATCGAGTGAAATCTGTCGGCAGTGTTTCACTCTCATACAAATAAACCACTGAGTGAAATCCCTCATATAGATCAATCCTGTGTACCTTTAAACAGTAATTTCAATAATTAATTTTAATAGTTGGCTTCAATATCAAAGACAACCAGATTGCAAAAAAGTGTCTGAACTACTAAAACTTTGCACCCTACAATTACAGACAGTATGAAATTTTCTTTTGTTAGAAGAAGTATAAAATAAAGACTCCTTTCACATATTTCTGAAAGCTTTCACCTAGCTAATGGCCAAAGTCATGTGATTCCCCATAAATCTTCCCCTTATGCAGGAAAGACAGTCAAGAATTTAAGAAATATTGTGGGTGGCAAATTTCTTTTGTCAGTCACTGCTTGGCCACCCGCAAAGTTAAGAAAAGCTAAAAAGAACCGATCTGAAAACATGAAGTACTCCTGGACCAAAGCATCTGTGTTTTGCTCTACTGCATGATGTTCTATTATATCATAATGACCCATGAAAAGAAAATCAGATGTAAAGATCTAAAAAGAACCTTAATCCAAATAAGGTCCTTTAAAACATTAAGCAGAGTATATTTTCTTATTTTCATATTATAAAACCTTTGCAGAGATGGAAACCCAAATTAAATCTTTCAGTCATAACTATATGTATATTCCAGATGGGCCTCCACACTAGCCAGTCTACAAACATGTACTTAAGCTCTTTGTTATTATCCATAAAGCTCAAGGCTTTTCTCCTGTCTGTTATCTTGATAAAGTAAACTTTTCTCCTACACATAGGTCCAAACTAGGCTTTTATTTATCGGCTATCAAGAAAATGTTACCCAAAGGTTGAGGGGGTTAATGATGACGATGCCAAAAACTGAACAGTAGTAGCTGAAAATGAATTGAAGGAAAGCAACAAAAAAGGAAAAAAAAAGACATGAAATAGATCTGCAAGTGATAATGTCTTTTCTAAATGTGAGTTTTCAAAGTACAGGTGCTACTTTGTCAGAGGGTCTCATTATATGTAAGTATATCTGTTGGAACTGCATGAAAAAGTGACAACAGTAAAGCCTTGCTTTTTAACTTTTCTACCACAGCAAACTTGTTCGGAGTGCGATGAACAACTGCAGGACACATTTACAGCCTCACACATACAAGTACCCCTGCCTACTGAGATTTCCAAACCGAGGTTTGACATGATAGCATGTGACAGCTGTATTCTCACAGGGAAAATGATGCAGTTTCTTCTCAAAATCCATTCAAAGCTACCTACATAGCATCACGCATGCTATGTAGATATGTGACAGATTCTATCACAGAAGAAAACTAAAATTTTTACACATGGCAAGAAGAACTCCACAAAACACAACCTCATTTAGACGTACAGAAATGAACTACAAACAGTTTCATGCAAGAGCAAAGTCATCTTATTCTTTTATACTTGGGAAATAGCACAGAAAATTTTAAACCATCTTGAAATACAAGGTTTTCTCCATAATGATAAACACAAGATGTTCAACTGTTCCAGTAGCACTTATTTTCTTTTTTTTTATGAAGTCTTAAAATAAAGCAAAGTTATTACTTAGGCACATAAGAAAGAGGTTATATCCTGAATGTTATGCACTTCCATTTAAATTTTACCTTCCATTAATTGGAATGCATCAACACAGCATTCTGTTCAGTTTTTTTAATAAATTTTAATATGCATATGAAACAAAAAAGCTCATCTTAAGTGTCTGCATAAGAGTTGAATAATTGGTGTGCATCAACTATTTAACATACCTGAGTTTTCCTGCTTTATTTAAATTTTCTTCTCCCATCTAACGTCTGGTGTAGCATTGCTCCTTCCTTTTCTGCTCACTCCTTGCTGCTATGTTACTACTTTTATGACCAATTCATCTTTGGTGGTGCTTCCCACTGTCACCAATCACTATGGTAACGGCTGCGGTGGCATGTCACCGGTCACTTTATATCATCCCAAAAGATACATAGGCAAGAATGAGGTTTTAGGGGGTGGAGTGGCAGCAAGAGTGGGAATAAAAGAGTGGGCTAAGCTTGGAGTCAAACATCAGAACTGAAATGGTGAGTGGAATGAATACAATATGAGAAAGCAAATAAGGGACAAATCAGGGATTGCTTGTCTATTGTGTGCAAACACAAAACAGGGTGAGGGATGGCACGTGCCAGAGTGGGGGGGGGGAGGAGATCTAGAGTGGTGCAGATCATTGCACTCCGGACAATATGTCCTACAAGAAGCTTTAATGAATCCTAATAGAATATTGTCTCACTCACAATGCATCTTCCAAACCATGCAGTATGGTGGAGGTCAAGCGTCTTTTATCAAGATGGAATAGCTGACATGTAAAACTATCAGTTTTTTTTAGTTTGTTTAGCACTATTTTGTTATTTTTGTAAGAATATAAATGACATGTATACATAATACATGTGTTACAGCAATACAAAGAAAATCATCTTTTCAATGCAAAAACGGTTTTTGACCTTACGGGGGGGGGGGGTGTGAATTGTGTATTTTACAGGCATACAGTGTAATTTCATAGCACAATTCAGTAACATTTACTTTCAGTTGTTAAAAAATTATTTATAAATCATACACAACTTATACATGGCCTCAGTCTCTTTAAGAAGCTCCTTCTCTTTGATGCTCTGCCTTCAGCATGTCATCACGACAATGCTCTTCCATTAAGCAATTTACAAGAAGTCTTATGAGCATTGGACTGAGTAATATTTCGTATAAGCTCAGCAGAGTTCCACCAGGCTCTTACTAATTGCTGCTGCCACTAGTCTGGTGGAGCTGGTAAGGGAGGAGCGGGCAGGAGTGTTCTCCTAAATGGCTGCCACGGCAGATCAAGGATTCCTCAAACATGCATGAAAGAATCAAAGCAACACTCCAGGTGTGTTTTTTTGACGAGGGAATAGCATTGCAACATGATGTGAATCTTAATTTTTTTATTTTATATCATACCCCCCCATTTAAGTTTGCCATCAGTTTCTGGCTCCGTGAATAATGGATGCTGAAATCTTAGCATCCATTTGTGAAAACTTGTAGACATTAGGTGACATTTGTATTCTGAAATATAACAATTTATGATAGTGAAAGAGAATACAATGTATTTTGTCCCAAGTCCAAGCCAAATCTTGTAACCTTTGCATTGGGAGGAGAGCTGAAAATCTTGTTTTTCAAGAATAAATGTACCTAGTTTATTCACAAAGCTATAATTTAATACTTATAGGTAGATGCTTATTGGTATTAAACATGGACAAACTACAGTGAATTTAACTAATAACTTTTGCTGACGCTGTGCATGTTCCTCAAAAACTAAAAAAAAGTGGAAAAAAGTGAAAATGGGAAAATGAATTCATAATAGCACATCTCTGCTTCTGTTGTGATGTCCCGCTGTGGAAATAGTCCCCCACAGTGTCAAACTGGCCTGAACATTGTGTGCTTTGTTCTGTGATTTTGGAAACGTAAACTACATCAGTGTACTTGTAATATTTTCCAAACCATGACTGCAGGCATAAAAAACAGAAACATCTAATCAGAGAAACTGGCAAAACTGGAAGTGCCAGTGGCAAAGGCAAACAAGCTGGCAAAGCAACAGGCACAGGTGGTTTAAATCAACAACAGACCTGCAGAGCTGGGTAAAAAAAGCCCCTTTTTACATGTAAGACAAAATTTCATTTTATTCAAAATATTTTTTGTCCTTGCAACTGGCAACATTCAAATGGACACATTTTGTTGCAATTTATGAATGTACTCCCTTTGTATGTCCATTGTTTTTGCCAATGAGACTGTGACAAGCTGGCTTCTCCAAAACTGATAATCCAAAAGCTTTTTGCAAGAATTTCAAACATAAGTAAGGAAGAATTTCTCCCACAGGATCTAATTATTTTATAATTCATTAAAAAGAGAAACTTACCAAAGCAGGGGACTGTACATATAAAAATGTAACATAGCCCCTGGGTATGAAAAGTGAGGCGAATATTACAGTGAATTAAACCTGAACTTTCGTTGATAACCAGTGGGGGGTGATTTCTTCTGATGGTATTGAATTTCTGAGGACATGACCTCTAATTTCACTTGATGCCATATTTAAAGCATTCTTCACAACTTCATAGAGGAAGAAGGTGGCTTGGGAGGTCAAAATTCATCCTGTCACTGGTGAGTTGTCAGTTCAAGCCCCCATTTTTTCCTTCTCAGTCATTGTGTCCTGCCTTGCTTGCTGGTGGTGGTGGTCAGATGACCTGGTGGCACCGACAGTATGGTTATCAGTCTGAAATTGCAGCATTGCATCTAAATAAACAAGACACCTGAAACATTTTCCTTTGGACGGCTGAGACAAAATTAGAGATATTTGTCCACACTGCAAAGCAGTTGTTTAACAAATAAGTATTTGTCATATCCCTTTATAATATTTTACCAAAGGTGGTAAGATATCATTACAATATGTACAATATCACAATAACTAAACCAATGTCATGCAGCCCTTGATAGGATTCCAATTTTAAAGTCCAAATACTTTAATTAGAAATTAAACAGCCACTATAACATTACTACATGAACGTACCTCTACTCTTACGTGAATTAAATTTCTGGATCGTCTTCCCACCGCGAGTGACTTTCATGCAAGAAGAACAATCATGTTTTAACCAAAAGTCCACTAGCCTCACATTACCACTTTATAGTAATGTGAGGCTCTTTTTTTAAACACACAAGCTTTGTTGCTTTACTATTATTTTCTTCTGCTGAGGGAAATGTACAAGTGCCGTTACAAAGCTCACACGAGTGAGTCACTGTCATCAAGTGACGAATGGACATATTAAGCCACAACTATCCGTCATCTTCAGCAGACATTTAATTCATTGCAAACTTAACTGAACTTTAAATTTGTTAAAACATTACCAGTGGAAACAAACTTCACCTGTAGAAAGCTGCGCAGCTCATTGGCCAGGTTGTAGAAAGTCTTGTGAATGCGCCTGTGACACACTAGTGTTTGGTTGCAGGGCGGGGTACAGGTGTTTAACGCAGGATTGTAACTGTGCAATTAGATAGTTTATGGGAATTAATATTTAATTGCGTTGACCAAAAACTCCTCAGTATGTTTAAGTATTGGACTCTGACGTCAGGCCACAATTAAAGCATTTTAATGTGCTAAAATAATTATCCCAAGTGTGTCAGCAAATCTACAACAAAGTGACATAAAATAGAAAAAAAAACAGCTCAGTCAAAGTCCAAACTGAAGAGATAATTTTTTTTCCCACACAGAAAAAATATATTAGGAGAGGTTTTGTTGTCAACTCCACACCTAGAATTTCAACAGTAAACTCCACCTCCAAAAACGTATATTTAAATAACAACCCTCATTCCCCAACACCACCTCCCCAACCATACGTCACAACAGAGCAAGCTTACAGAGCATATCACAGCATAAACCTGTGTTTCTTCATGCCAATTAAAATTTTGTACCAGCTGACACCCCTTAGGGAAGTGCGATGACACCTTGTTGGCTCTCACCAGTGTAGTGCCATTAAAATTTATGTACAGACACATCAACCTCACACAAACAAACATAAACAGAACCCACTATGGCCTAAAAATACACCTGCAGCAGTGTCAGGGTGGTTGGTGACAGCTATGCTAACTAGGTTTGCTGTTTGGGGGGAACTTGTATCAAGGCATATAAGGGTAGATAAACTTTCTAAACTCATGCCTGCAGCCGTTAGGGTCACAATGGAAAACAATCCTACTGCTTTGTTCAAGAGTAAGAGAACCCATAAAACCAGTGCCGTCTCCTTTTTACCAAGTTCTCACAAAAAACCAACAACAAGCCTAAATATTTCAATCAGGAATGTGAAAGACGTGACTGTGACTCCCCACTATGATTTGCCTACTTCCTATTCTTTATATTAGTAATGAAGCTCACAATGGCAGAGTGGTGGGACACAGAACACACTGTATTTTGTAAGAAGATTGAATTACTTTAAACATTCATTTAGCAATCAGGCTTTATCCCACAGTAGATGAACGAGCCCAACTAAATATTCATGGGCATCTGTGTGGCAACATCAATGAGTAAAGTGTCTGATGAACAAACACACTCAGAGGTTTATCTGCTGAGCACATAGAAACCCACTGGTATGAATAATGAAAGCCTGCTGCTCAATAATAAATGCCTGCATGCTTGCACTGTGCAGCTGCACTTGTTTGGCCTGTGAGGGAATTTCTATTACACTAACTCCCTTGGTGTTCGCACAGATGTGAAGGACAAAAACTTAACCCCCCTCAGACTCACCACAACAAATAAGCAATAAGCAGCAAGATATATAAAAAAAAAAAATAATAATAATAGCGACTTTGTGACAAAATCAAATCTCCAGAAAGCAAGGTGACAGTTACAAGTCCAATGTGCTTCGATCAATCTTATGATAAGACTGTGTTCATGTTAATAGTCCATATTAAGGCTTTAAAACATAATACATATAGTACAAATAAAAAACTTGAGTAATTATTAATTGGTCCTGCAGTTGAGTAAACTGCACTCTCCACCAGTTATGATTTTACTAGAATATCTACTTCAGTTTTTGCCATAAAAAAATACAAATGTACAAAGTAAAGGTGTAACAATCCATCCAGTTCAGATGTAATTGGGTTCAAGAGAATTACATAGCAGTTAAGCAACATTTTTCCCCAGAACAGCTCTGAAACTTGAGATGAATTTCACAAGAAAAAAATACTTTAATATTTGATGATGAGCCATAAATCTGCAAGAAACGAATTGCTACTTTCCAATAAAGTCAGTCATTTTTGACAAGAAAAGCTAAAACTCCTCTAAGATTGATGCATCTGGATATTTTCCAAAGTGTAAGTGGAAGATCCAAACATGTCACAGGTTCTTCTTCCCCACTTCAGGTGGTTATTTTGGATTCCGTTCGAGGAGTTAAAGACAAGTCTACACCTGGAAGGTGTTGTGTCTGATACAAGAAGAGACCCTGGATGCATTTCTTGCAATCTGGAATTGTAAGAAATATCCAAATGTAGATTTTCTAAATTAACCACTTAAATCTTACAGGACTTATGTCACCTTTTGTCGTAAATATCTGACTTTATAATGTCAGTAAATTCAATTTTTTTCCTAACAAATTTCTCAATTAAAAATGTTAGAATCATAATTTTTGTCTTTAATTTATTATTATTTTTACATCAGTTTTTTTTGGTAGAAATGTACTCCTTGTGGAAGGACTAAATACTCTTTAGCAGGATTTAATGTCCAAAATATTGTGGAATTCCCTTTTTTTTAAAAAAAAAAGGAAACTGTGGTTTAAAAATATGCAGCACAGAATTATTCAGTTCTGGGCCCTGTGCTACAAAGTAAAGTCAGACATAAGCTAGTTTTGGTAAAGAGTGCTAGCTGAACTAAAACTGGCATTGCCAAGTGTGCTCAAGTGACATTAAGAAGGAAGCTTGTTATCAGTTTAGTGAATCAACTGAGGGGTACTGACACAAACAGGTGGACATATGACCAATTAGCATTGACCGGCAGAAATAGATCCGACCCCAAGCGAAGCACAATTCACAAATTGTGATTGGAAAAAACTACAACTATATTAACAAAGCTTTAATTGAACATCATCTTTCTATTACAGCCTCAATTGTCTTTAATTATCCTTGTACTATTATGTCAACAAAGAAATTTGACCAAGAACCACCAATTGTTTTGTTTTCACCGTTATTCGTGGCATTGATTTTGATGAAGCATTACATGTGGACTCAGTATCTGCAAATGCCCATGTTTATTTAAATTACTTAGCATCTGGGACAAAAATTCTTGATTGTGACATCTCTAAATTAGGTTAAAAACAGGAATTTCTTGACCAACTTTCTTTTCTAGGTCATCTGACAAAAAAAAATGTCAACACTGTTTGTAATCCACTTCAGGGATGTCTTGGGCAAGATATGTTTTTGTCCTAGATACCAAGAAAGTCATTTAAGAATAACAATTTACAGATGCCCAGTCACAGTCTGTTCAAAAGGAAAATAAATTAATTGCCAACTGGTGACTTGTGATGCAGATGTTTTGAAGCCGGAGCTTAGCAGCAGGAAGTTGCAGCACTTTGAGAGACTTAAGCATGGCAGACATTGAGGGGCTTGATATGTGGGGAAGACGAACAAGAAGTTGTTGCATGAATTGGATCAATTAGCCAGTGCCCAGGGCAGCTGTGCAAGCTTCTCACAGGGCGTCTCTTTAAGTTTCAGTGCACTCTCACCATAGCTCTGGATTTGTTCATTAGTGATGGTTCTGAGAATTAAAGCTCCAGCAGAGCAAAGCACTGATAGTGAGTCAAGGTGCCCTTGCTATAAGGAGGCCAAAGGCAGTGCCGGTTGGTACAGAACAGCAAGCTTGAGCAGTGGGACAAAACTAAGTGGCAGTCTGGTCAGGTCTAATCATGCTCTTCTAATAGGATATGCATTCAATCAAACTTCACATCTTGTGTTTTATGTACTATTAGGTACTATTAAAGCAACTTCATCAGATCAGCTGTGTATACATCACACGTAAGCAAAGAGGGGGGAAGTGAGGACTTCTAATTACAAATTGTAAGAAAGTCATACTACCAACAGATCAGGAATAAAGTTCAGGATATCAGTTTTCTTAAACGAATGAACAGAAATGGCTCCATTTTCTGTACACTTAGCTATACTTAAAAATCCCACTGCATTGAAAAGTGGTACACTTTTATTCTCTTAATGTTAAATTGATAGAAGGGGAGGGAAAAATAATCCTTGGCCAAGGATTATTTAAATGTCCTTTTTACCAGGACATTTAAGAATAGCTAATATTAAAACTTCAATTGTTAACTTAGTCTGACATTTTGGAAAATTGTGGTCCAGGCAGCATTTTGTCAGGCCCTGCAGTTCATTCGAGTACTGAGAGGAGAATTTTAAATTGTGGCAGACAGTTACTGAAGGTATCTGCTCAGTTTACTTTATTTAGATGGAGACTGAGTGCTGTGAATTTAATGTCCAGAAGAATCACAGTGGAGTGAAAGGAAACTTCCTCCACACATATTGTCCAAATGCGTCTCGTCTCTGAAGAGGACAGGAAGGCTGACAATGATGCAGAGTGAAGAAAGGCGTCTTGGTGGTTTTTTTGTTTTTTTTCCTTCCCTGGTGTTTGTGTCAACATGGCTACAATCAACACACTGAATGGACGTAAACCCAAATTCTTCCAATAGGTAGAATAGTTCTTTCTGGAGTATTCTCCTTTTTATTAGTTTGTACATATGAAAGTCCAAGTTCTTTGTTCACTATTAATTAGGGCAGACGTGTGATCTTGCAAGGGCTAAAATGGACTAGTAATGGAAGAAGATGAAATCCATGGCAGCTGCATTCCTAGTCTGACACGGTTTTATGTTATCTGTCTCAGTCAGTCAGACTGACTTGTCTGCTGCCCCCTTATCACTTTACCATTGAGAGTACAGAGGTGCCAGAGTCCTTCTGGCGTTGTCAAATACAATAATCACCGGTCTACTACTAAGAGACCTCTAAAGCTGTTTTCACAAAACACTTTCACATAAGACTTCCACTGACTTTTGGCAGTCGGTGCGAGTTTTCTTAAAGGACTTGGATGGAAAGGGGGAAGACAGGAGTTGGTAAGAAGTCAGTCTGCTGCTGTTGTACTTGAGACAAAGGATAATTACCTAGCAGTGGCATAAAAGTTAACTTATGTAATCCGGTTTTGTAGCTTGAGTGTATTATGTGTAATGATGACAGATGGTCCATCACAGAGGAATTTAAGGCAAAAATACACAGAAGATGCCACAGAGTGTCACTTGATGCTTGCTAATTATTGGTATGAAAACAGGACAGGTCGCCTTAAAGTGTGTTGACACAGGCCAAATGACTGGACTTCAGCAGTAGGTAGTTTGTTTTTTTTTTTCCTTTAGCTGTGACAAATTAAAACAAAACCAAACTGAAAGTGGCCTTGCATTGTGGGATGGTGGTAGGTAGCCCATTAAAAAAACCAAAAAAACAAGGGAAAATAACTGAGGCAAAGTTTAATGGGGTGAAGTGGTCATCTTTATGACAATTGTGTTATTAAAGAGGCTAAAGTCATAATTCAATGAGATAAACTCAGTGCAAAGATAGTCTACCTCACCATTTTCTAAACAGGTCTTCAAGTCAGTCAGAGCTCATTTATTTATCATGCCATTAGTTGATTAATTTTCTGACTGAGGTAAAGAGGCAATACGCATAATTCAAGAATGGAAGCCAAGCCTTTTTATATTAGTTATGTACCAGTTATGCACCAGTTAATCCTTTAGAGAACAGAATTGGCCAGTCATTGATTAATTGGTTCTGATCGGTAATCAGCACGCCAAATACTAGGAAAATCAGTGTCTTTCCTCCAGGACAAAAAACATTAAGTACACCGACAGCTCAAAATAAATGATCAATATGTATATATTAATGTTAATTAAAGCAGTCAAGCCAATATGCTCTTAGAATAAAACCACAAATGGGAATTCAGAGGCAATACATAAACAGATTTTTTTAATAATGTGGTTTGGGTGAAAGTAAAAGACAGTTTTTAATAAAGCTGCAGAGCATTCCTCTTTTCCTTATGCCTTATATGCCCCATTTGGGATTTTTTTTTTTTTTTTTTTTTTTTGAAGCTCTAAGCAATAGCAGCTCTGATTGTTCTGTGGTTTTTTTAGTCCCGGTTACCCTCCCGTGAACTCACTGTAATTTTGCATTCATAAATGAAACAACAAAAGTGAACATCTTTTCAGATGTGGTCGATGTCCAACAAAGACATACTTCTAACTGCAAGTTAGAACTTATTAACTTTTCCTAGAGTTGAATGTAGAAAAGTAGAATATCTACTGCAGACCCAGAGGTGTGGGCAGGCTACTTTACCAGTATCCATCTTTTTTAGGGTATATATCACTCTAAAATTGGAACACAAAATAAGAATGGTTAATGATGTTCTAATTCTTTGCAATCACAAACATCTGACTCTTCAAACGACCTGTGTACACGGCTGACATCACCCTGACAGTTCAGGCTTAATGCGACAATATACATGTTGCTCCAATCAAATCCTGATTTAATTTCAAATTCCAGCTTTTCAAATGGAATTTTGTTCAATACAGATAAGCCAGGGGTTGCATTGAATCTGAATCATAAGACTGCTATAGCTGAAATGATAAACTATTCCAGTAATAACAGGTTTAAGCAGGCTGAAGCTGCTATTAACAGAGCTGAGTATATGAGAATGCAAATACATCAGTGATGCAGCCAGCAAAATGCTTAACCAGGGCGCAAAGAGACAGCATTTCTCTGAGTAGAGTTGCATGTTATTATGAACATATGATAACATAAGTGAATGTTGTGAGGATGATAGGACTTGAATTAAAAATTATAAGTGTAAGTATACTGCGTTAATGTATTTCTGCTTTGGGATTACTAATGCAGACTTCAGATAATGATCATTCTAACTGCAGACGAGTAAACTAAGTAAATTAATAATTTTTATTATAGTAACATTGTTTTAGTGAAAAGAAAAGCATTTGTCTACAGCTGCTGTAATTGTGTGGAAATTCAGTTTCTTACTCACTTCACCACAATATCTTTAAAACTGTTTCTCCAGCATGAAACAAGTGCCACCAAAATGTTCACTGGTATTTAGAGCAGTAGAGTTGGAAGCATTTACTACAGTCCAAGCAGACCTTTGCGATATTGATATTGTGTAATGTGATATTGCCGTGACGATAAATTTGTGATCTATTGTGCATCCCTACATATAGCTACTTTTGACTGACTGCCATGCAAATCAGTTTATTGCATTATTCAGACTACCAGCCGCTTCTTAGATCACTGTCAGTACAATTAGCTGCAGCATATTCAAGCTATGCTCAGTAATCAACTGCTCAGCCAGAAGTATTTAGGTTCGTAAAAAGTGTACGGTAGCAATCGGCTAGGTCAAGGGGACGTCAGTTCACAGGCGGATCTTTCAAAGCAGCTACACGCTGACCTCCGAGGCAATGAATCACAGTTACTCATCCACCATCTTGAGCTTGGGTCAGCGGCAAAAAATATTAAGCGGGGCACGTGTGATGTCATGCATGATATGCAAACATTCACACATGAGCGAAGACACACGCTGACAACGCCACACAGTGAGAGATGAAGAACAAGAAGGCGATAAGAGAAGACAGAGTCAGAGTCCAGGAGTGTGGTGGATGTATGCGAGAGAAAAACTGTGTTTTCCCTTTCTTACATAACCCACCCTTACGGTAGCTGTGGGGATGTAAACGAAAGACAGTTATGTAAGCGACTGTTGTGTCTCAGAGCTATTCCTACAATTTGTCATGGACAGTTTTAATCTTCATCAATTTGGTGAAAACATTAAAAACTCCCTCCACCCCCTTCAATCAAATGTATTTTTCTATTAAGAAAATGTTGACCTCCATAAGACCCCAGCTAAGTAGTACAAACAGAAAGACTGCATGATGATCACGTTAACCCAAAAGAGGCTGCTGAATAAGGATGAGCACCGTAGATTTTCTTGCTGGGTATTTAAAGTGAGTTTCGTATTTCCTGGTAATTATCAAACAAAAAAAGGAAGGCGATCTTGAAGAGCAGCTTACACTCGCGGCCTCTGCTTGGCTTACGTCCAGACAAGCCCCGTACTCAGGGTCTCATGCAATTCAAAGCAGAGCTAGGGTTCTTGCTGAGAGCTGCAAATGAAAAGCCAAACACTGGTTCCTAATTGAAGACAGCAGTTGTCTGTGTGCACAGGCATTCCTGCTGTGAAACAGTGGACAAACACAATAGGACACTGAGAGCCTACATCCTTTCCTACTCCTCTTCTCCTTTCTCACCACTTTATTATGCCTTTTATGTGGTGTGGCAGTATTATTTGCTTTCTTTAAAGGCTGTTTGCCCTGATATTTGTCTGGTTTAATTTGCAATGGGCAAACATGTCAAAGGAAATCAATGAGAGGGAGTTAAGCGCAGCAACAACCTTGAGGTGATTAGAAGCCAAGTAAACTGTATTGCACATAATGTACCAGAAATAAAAGTCTTTTCTGCTTCATTCTTGTATCAAATCCCTCAATGTTTTTTTTTCCGTCTGTACGTCTTCCTTGCAATCTCTTCTACTGTAACCAAACACAAGGACAAGAGCAGAGAGGGAAATGAGCACTGATGAAAATCTTAATAAAAACTCAGTGTCTGTAATTAAATAAAGATGTGTAGAAAAGACCGCAAAAAAAACGATATAGACGACAGATTTAAGCTGTGGGTTTGACAAATAAGCTGGCTCAAGTTTGCTTGAGATTCTAAACAGAATTAACAACTTGTTTGTGGAAACAACAAAAACGGAAATAAGCAACTGCTACTGCTACAAACATCATTCACACAGGGAATGTGCGAGAGCTGCATAGAAGTAAGAGACAACAGCATTGAAATCATGTTATTAGAAAGAACAGCCAGAATTTGAGGAAAGACAATACGGCACAGTTTATGCTACAACAGCTATATCAAGGGAGTAAACAGCCAGACCACTGAAGCAACTGCAGCTGTTTGAGAGCATGCCCTTTTTCAATACAAAATGTTTGCCTTTCATGTTAAATCAGCAACAAGAAATCCTCCGGGATGTTCACCAATACCAAGACATCTCTTGTGAGTTGTTGAGGAACGTGCTGATTCCTGCGCACATCAGAGTAACGATGCCAATCAGAAACCCAGAAATCACTATCAAGATGCTACCAGAATTTTTGTGTTTGGAATTTGTTTATGTCACATGTAGAAAGTGCCCTCTTAGTTGAATTACAAGCAGACTGCATTAGCGATAGTACACCTTTAAATCTTTCTGTATGGTGCTGGTTTATTGGCTCTCCAAGCTACTCCTCTTAGACGACATTTCTCCTGACTTCTTCTCCTTTAGTGGATAAAACAGCATGTAAATCTTCAATTAAGGAGATCTAACTCCCACTGGAGGCTTTGCCATCAATTCTTCTATCTTCTCTATCTTTCAGCTGCACTGATAGCCGCCTTAAGGTCACTTAAACATATTTTCCATATTAGAGCGTTTTTCAGAATGCCTAATAACTCTAGAATGTTTTTCTACGTATGAACACAACTGGTCAATTCGTCAAAATGTCCTATGTGAATTAGAGTAATCTTGTTGACAAGAGACCATCAGCGGTGCCTCCGCATCCACAAAGTTCACTTATACTTTGTGCTGGCCCTGTCTACAGTTTTTGTTTTGAATCATTACAAAAGACCATGGCTCACAAGAGATTTGGGACTGTGAACTTGAAAATAAGAAAATGGAGAGGGTGGGGAGGAGAGCTTGTAGGAGGAATATCAAACAACGCAGCATTTTTGCCATGTTGCTGGAGCTCAACGTTTGCTTATCTTTGAATATTCAAATCTATTCAAACTCATTGAAACTCTGAAAGAACATCAGTATAAAGTCAGTGAGCAGCAGTCGCACATGATAAACTAGAAAATGAAACCAGTAGTAAAAAAAACAAAAAAAGATCACTCCAAAACTCCATCATTGTTGACATCTAAATACGCAATTTGAGACACGCCTACTGACAGCTGAATGCGTCCATGTATTCAAGTCATCCCAGGAGCAAATCAAGGCCGCATTGTCTCGAGAAAGAGATCAGAATACATTTACCTAAGCGTACACATGACACCAGGGGAGTGGCTTCAATAGCCTGTAGTTTACGCCATTGTGTAGCTCACTTTGGCTTACATCTGACGGTTTTGGCCCAGTTAGTCACAGAACACTTTAGCGCTCAGCATCTCAAATTACTCCCCATCACAGAATGACAATAAGTGAGAGATGTGTTATTCAGTTTGCAGCGTGCAGTCGTGAGCTCAAGATGAAAAGTGGGAGTTCTTTAAAAATATTTGTGCAAACTCAGCACATTGTTATTCATATGCCTAGTTCTACTTTTTTCGATTTGACGTTGCTTTCTGCTATAGACTGTTAAGATACTTTAAATTTGTCTTAAAAAAAAAAAAAAGGAGGGAAAATATTCTCTAAAGACGGAGCAAGAGAGCATGTCCGTCCCTTTCCCCAAGCTGCAACTGACAGATATGAAATCCAGCTAAAGGAAGAAAAATCCTTTCCATAACTCATTTGCACCTCCAGTGATGCTTTGAATGATTGACCCTTTGGCAGAAGCTGTGGTTCAGCTTGTTAGCTGCAAGAGGGCTGCATCTAATAAGAGCATGGTCCTGCCGTACATGAAGACAAAATGGGTGAAACAGAACAATCAAACAAGAAATGTCAGTAACTGACATTTTTAGCTTGCAACATAAATAGATGAGATCAATGTTAAGAAGAAGAAATGAGGAATCGGGTGCCGTAAACGGGTCACTCTGATTCCACTTGGGACATCTTGTCTTTTAGCCATGTTGACAGAGACGGAGACGGTCAAGCAAATCCTTTCTGGAGATACCCTGTCAAGTCATTTGAAGAGCCTGTCAGCAACCTCTCTTCCTCTGGGTGAGAACTTGAAACAGAGAGGATGAAGAGACAAACTGGCTACTGTACAAGACAAGAAAAAAAAGATAAAGCTGACTACAAAAAGATAAAGCAGAGGAAAATGAAGTCATTTCTCTATACCGAAGCTACATGCATAATAATAAGCATAGATTGTGAAGGTGATTTATGCCTGTCAAAATGTGAATGAGGCTGGAGTTTTATTTTTATAAAATTACTTTAGAAATGTTTTCATTTTTACAGAGATTTAAAAAAAAAAGGCATTAAGGACATATGTAGAAAAGTCGTACGACAACTTCTGCCGTCTCGGGAAGTGTAAAGGAATAGCATTAGGTACAGTGCAGTTCAAAAGCATTCAATTTATTTTTGTGTGAGCAGTTGCAGGCCTTTAGGGATATATCTCTACCAACTCTGGACATCTAGAGTCTGAAGTTTCTCCTTATTCTTCTTTGCAATACAGCTCAAGCTCAGTCAGTCTGGACAGATTGTTCTGTGTGAAGCAATTTTCCAAGATTATACAAATTGTCAATAAGATATAGGGTTTCAGTTTTGACTTGAGCCATCAAAAACAGTTTGATCCAAACATATTTCACTCCCCTTCTGTTTGTGTGTTGAAGGTTGTTGTTGTGGTGTAAGATGAGCCTCTGTCCCATTCTCAAATGTTTTGCAGCCTCACCAAGTTTTCTTCCTGTATTGATCTGTGTTTAATCAAGCTTTCAATCAACCCTAATTAGCTTCCTTGTACATGCTGAAGAAAATCATGATGCATCCACGACCATGTTCCAACATCGAGAAGGTGTTCCAACACCTATGCGTTTTAGTTTTAACGCATATAATTCATAAAATTACATTTTGTTTGTTGTAATGTCACAAAATTTGAAGTTCAAGGATAATGAATACCTTATCGAATCATTGTAAAAAATTTAATTTTATGACAATTTTTTGCAATTTTTGCTACACATTTCAATAAACAATAAAATATTTCAAACCTTTGTTGTAATTTCGATGGTTATGACTTATAGAAATTAAAACATAAAATTCAGTCTATCAGAAAAAAAGAATATTGTGAAAGTTAAATACAGTATTCATAGAATGTTGAATGGAAGGAAAAAGTCTGGTGGGAAAAGGTGCACATGTGCCACAGAGATAGCTGCAGCCTTGAAAGGATTGTCTCACAAAATCCATTCAAAAATATGGAAGAACTTCTAAAGAAGATGATGGAGTAAGTGCATCAAGAGCCTCTATGCAAAGACAAATCTTAGGAGTGGACTATAAAGGTTGCATTTTTTGTTACGCCACTCCTGAATCACAGACAACTTCAGAAGTGTCTTACCTGGGCTTAGTGTAAAAAGATCTGGACATTTGCTCAGAGGTCCAAGTTCTCTTTTCAAAAGAAAGTCAAGTTTGCATTTCATTTGGGAATCAAGGTCCCAGAGTCTCGAGCAAGAGGAGTGAAGGAGTAAAGAACTCACGTTGATTCCATGTTCATCTGGCGTTGGTCCACTGTGTTTTCTGAAGTCTACAGTCAATGCAGCAATCTACCGCAAAGTTTCAGAGCACTTATTGCTTCCTTCTGCTGACAAGCGTTATGGAGGTGCCAATTTCTCTTTCCAGCAGGACGTTGCACCTGCCCCCACTCCTAAAGGCACCAAGAACTGGTTCAATGACCATGGAGTTAGAGTGCCTGATTGGCCAGAAATCCCCCCTGACCTGCACCTCACAGGGAATCTCTAGGGTATTGTGAAGAGGAACAGGCGAGACACCACACCCAACAATGCAAATGACCTTAACACCTCAGCAGAATCACAATGCAAAGCCATAATAATCAAAACTACAAGAAATAAAGGCTTGAACTACTTCACTCTGAGTGATGAATATCGCTTTCTGAAATGAGTGACAAAAAACATTGAACATTTTCATTACATTTAATTTTTTTGAGCTGTGCTTGCAAGTAGGAAAGCATGGAGAACAACTAAATCCTATTTTGATGAAGTCTGTTCCACGAAAAACAAAAGAAAAGGAAGAAAAGCACAGAAACTCTACCTTTGCCTCCTCCCACTTAACTCTCTGGAGGTGGTAGATACAGCAGTAGTATCACACAAGGAGCACCAGTCAGTCAGGCTAAGCCGTGCACTGGTGTCTCTCTGTCAGACCAGTTCAGTCAGCGGACAGAAGCAGCATTATTGAGCTGTGGGCTTGGCCAAGAGGAGGAACAATAGCTCCTGTGTGCCGGACCCTCGGGAGCATCCGAGCAGCTGGGAGATAGGAGGTCCGTCTGTGGCTCCACGAAATGCCACGTAAATGGGAACTGCAACGTTGCTCTCTTTGACTTCACCAGAATCTCTGGCACATTTTGTCAGCTTTTAATCATCTTTTTCGCTCCCCCTACTCTGTGCATGCTCCGTCGCTCTCTCCCTACAAGTTTGTGCCTCCCCTGTCGCCCCAGCACACCTCAGAGGAGAGACAGAAAGGAGAAAGACAGAAAGGGAGAGACTGTTCTTGGTTGCATGAGAAACCCAGAGACTGGCAGAGGATCAGAGCAATGTCAACAAACAAGAGAAGTCCAAAAAGCCTCTGCAGGAGGCTTGCCAAAACGGTTCTCTTACAAAGAAGAGTGCCAGCCAAGCAAGAATTCCATATCTCAAAGCAAAAAGGTTTGCAGGAAGCATCAGATAAACATGGGAACAGCCCGGTTCAGTTGTGGGAATGAAATGGGTTCCAGTGCATCTAAAAGAGTTGTTGAGGTGTCATGATGCTAGACCATCATTTAACAATGTCAGAGCTGATTGGGAGTGATTATGGCGTCTACAAGCCACTCTTACACCCAACCAACATGATGAATATTCTAGTCACGTTCTCCTTTCAAACACATACATCTATGACCCCATATTTATTACTGATATTGATGAGGTGTTTAAAGTTTAAGACCTAATGTCTTCTGAAAATGTAAAAAGCTGATCTGAGCTGAATAAACTAATTATTGGACAGTTGGTGAAATGATTAAGTATGACATCCCAGCTAAAAAAATGTAAAAAAATAAACAGCTTGTGTCCCTCTTGTATCTTCATTTCACTTGACTGTTTCAGTTCATAGGAAACAACTAATCGATTGTCATAAGCAGTAGGACACCAAGAAGTCTATCTGCGGAAAGATAATTCACTCATTGTAAATCATAGATCTGAATCTAAAAGCTCTCCACACAGGGAGTTTTTACTTTAATATCATGTTATGAACAAACAAATCGAACGGCTATTTTATGGAGAGAGCAGAGCTGGTCCAAAACACAGACACAATTTTCACCACATCTTCCAGTTCAATTGCTTAAAACATTTAACATACTATGTAACAATCAATATAGTTTGTTGCTGGAAAGCAAAATATCTTAAGTAATTGATTTTACAATTAAATATTCATTCATGTAAGCCACTTTTTTTCAGATGTTGGCATATTTCCTAGTAGCAACATTAAAAAAAGGGCGTCGTAAAAAACAGCTGTGCTATTTTACAAGCGTTATCCCATTTAGGAAAAAATATATTTTACTCAGAAAAAAAGATTTTTAGGATCTTACTGCACTCATTTACAATTAAAATTTAAATTATTAAGCATATATTAATCAATATGATTGATTGATGAACTAAAAAAATATTAATAGGTCTCAGTTCTATGTTTCAGATAAGTTGCATATCAAAATGGGTTTTTATCAGGAAAAATATATATATTTGGTTGTGCACGGAGTGGCAGAAGCAGAGTCTGCATCATTTATGCAAGCTTGGAATACTGCTGACATAATTTGTACAAAAATATGAATTTGTAAACCTGAGTTGTGTGCTCTTGGGCGCACTCTGTTGGTTAGGGGGACCTAAGCAGCTGCTAAGTTCACATATGAACCAAGCTGGCTTTGCTTCACACAAAATTTAACCCTTCCTTAAGGTTTGAATAAACATGCTTCCAAAGATATTCTTGATAGTTGTAAAGTGAATACCGTGAAGGATCACATCAACTGGATCATTCAGTGCAAAGAAAATCTTACAGTTGCACGAAAAATAAAAAAATGAACACAAGTCACAATAGGACTGGGTTCCTTGTGCATACTTTTCTTGTCGCACTTCTAAATAGTACAAAGACGGTTTCAAATTTCAGAAACCATGATTTTTTTTTTTTTTTTTCAGTGGGCTGCAACCTACCATCCCCCCATGACAGTTTGCAGACCGAGCAGGCTTGGAGAAAGACCCCGGCCCCTCATCGCGGAGAAATTCATTCCCAGCGGTTTGACTCCACCGCTCTGAAACTCTCCGTCCACCATTCCCCGGCTACTGACATAGCAGATGGCGTATCTCTGGTGTTTCGATCGTGTCTGGAAATTTGCGCGGCATCGTACATATGTGTTCTCCGGATTTCTAGCCAATAATTACTCAGACTGTACATATATGTCAAGACACTGCTGCAGCAGGAGCTCATGCAGATGTGCCGCTGAAATTGATTACCCAACAGTCCCTTTATAAGTCTGACCTTTATTTAAGCATTAGAAACACGCATTTGGTACTTTTTCGAGTATTTGATCACTTTGGAATCCCATCAATGTCACGTTTATCACCTGTATGTGGGGTTAAAGTGGGAGTCACAGTGTTGAATTACCAAGACCGTTATTAGTCTAGCAGTTCCAGTTTAGGTCTAATGTTACAACATGGTGACTCTGTTCTTAGCCACTAAGTTCAGCTGAATACTGTTGAGATACATTAAGGTCCATGCAATGTTATTAGAGTAGGATTTAAAAGTGGCTGCAGCATTATACGATGTCCAAACATTACCTGATAGGTTGGTTAAAATCCCACTTATTTTCTTTCCATCCTCACGGAGCTGCACAGCGTGCCACAGAATCCAAGTATTTAAATCCCCGGGTCAGATCCATGGCTGCACCGTCTCTGATATCAAATGCGCTCCTGCTGGAAGAGGCGGCGGCGCAGAACAATCCAGCCACTTTTTTCTGCAAAGGGTTTCTTTGGTAAGATATTGGTTAAACTGACATCAAATGTGTTCCGGTCCAACCAGCTGGCAATTTCTTAACTTGAACCCGTTTTCGGGTTTAATCCCATGCGACAAAGGTTGTCTCGGCAAAGTAAGGAGAGTTGTGTTATGTTTGTTTGGAGGAGAATGTCCCCGCAACAATCAGCGCCGATGGTATGAGCCACTCCATTGTTGGGGCTCGAGACAGCGTCCCATGCTGATGTGTGATCGTGGGAGGCCCGCGGACAGCGCGTGCGCTCGCAGTATTGGCTAAAGTACGGAGTCGTCATACTGCGCTGTCCAATCGATACTACTGTACAATTTATTCATCTCCGATCCTTTAGATTATGATTTAGTGAATATATTAGCCGTGTAATACAACAAATATTGAATTTTTATAAATGATTGCATGGAGCTGAGAGATATTTGCAAAACTATTTTCATTGATTTCATATATTCATACATGAAATCAATGAATATTGATTTCAAACAGACAACATAATTTAAAAAAAAATTACAATCAATAAAGAATA
>CAEGAE010080599.1:0-21798 GCA_903067095.1 Girardinus metallicus | reverse complement strand
CCAGAAATGTGCAGTTCTAGGCACAGCCAAGATACTGCGCAGAACCCTCAAGCTCCCAGGCCTCTGGTAGAGGACCCGAGCTCAGAGGATCAAAGAGACCACCCGCAGAGGGTGAGAAGGGAATTTTTTTTTATATATATATATATATATACACATGTGTGTGTGTATATATACACACACACATGGTGACTAAATCAAGGTTATTAATGAATATATGTGACAAACGGAGGAGTGTAGCTGCTGTACAGCAATAATAGGAAGTGTGTTTTTCTGTTTATGAAAGTGATAAGCGTGAAGCAGACACACTTAAGAGATGTTGAGCAGAATTGAGTCTGCCAATCACAAACAGGAGGACAATCTTGTGGGGCATGTAAGCCCTCTTAAACAAATTAATGGCTTTTCATGGTGATCAGCCTGATGGTAGCTGATTCCCTGACGCCAGGCCATCAAATCCTCACTCCTCCATGCTATTCCCAGTTCTCCAAGGCGCTTTGCTGCTCTGTCTCTTCAGACAAAGGAGGAGATGTAAATGTGGAGGTGAGACTGAGGAGGGAAGGAATTAAAACAATGTCTTTCTGTTGGTGCCACTTTAAAAATGCATTGAGTCTTTTCCTGAAGAGGATCCAGCAGCTTGAATATATTTGCCATGAAACAGAAGGAACAAAATGTAACTGGAAAGCGGGAAGTGGATAGAGAGAAAGTTTGGCACAGGCACAGAGGATATGAAGTAGCCTTAATTAATTAAGCTTCAGAGTCTGCGATGCTTGAATGACTTCCTGTTCCAGCTGCTGCTTCTGCCTGGATCACAGATGAACTCACATTTAATAGCAGGGCGGAAACTTATCTCATCAGCTCGGCAGAAACGACGGGATTGTCACGGTCTTTTGGTTTGCTACATTTACATTATCTCTGCTTTAACAGTGCAGGATTTTATCACATTATAGAGATGAACATCATGCTTTTATTTGGGGTAGACCAACAAAGCGGGTCCTCAGTGTGAAGTGGAAGGAAAATGACACATTGTTTTTACTTTTTTTACAGAAAAAGTCAGAATACTGTGGTTTGCATTTCACTTTGGATCTTTTGCCTTTTGTATGTAGACATTCTAATATTAACCTATTTCCCACTAAATTATTCCTTTGCAGCACTTGCTGTGATGTATTATGCTTCCTTGAACAGGTTACGATAAAGAACATGTTCATTTAATTTTTTGCACAAAGTGATTCTTAGATAATCGGATTTCAATCTGGTCACTTCTGCCTATTTTGAGCTGCTGTAGGGCGTCTTGTCACTTTAAAATCAAATAAGCTGCTGCTGGCCACGCCCCCAAATCAATGTTTACACTCACATGAAAATTATTGATAACAGATGAGAAATTCTACAACTGTACATCTTTGAGAAGCAGAAGTGGAGCCTCCTGCAAAACCAGTAAAATTCAGAAAGTGGTTTTTGAATGGTAAGTCAACAAAAAAAAAAATAATTACTTTTCTAGTAACCACTGTAGTGACCTGTATGTAGTAAAACCAGCTGACCAAATGTACTGGAGATCTGCTTGGGTTGCTAGGTAACGGCGCAGTGTGACTTAACAATCGGGAGGTTTTTGAAATGTCTAATTTTCCAGACACCAAAAAACATGAACGTATTGCTAAAATAAAATGTCTGGATATTTTTTGAAGTGATTGGGCTGTTTGTAGAAGCAGTTGAGATCCAAATGGAAGTATAAAACGTGCTTGAAGACCGCTAAGGGTTAATGGTTTCTGGAAGGAAACCAGTAACAGATTTTCTTTCAGGATTACTCCTCATTTAGCTCCACCAAAATTAAATACCTTCTAAGCACAACTGTATTTTATTCAGGAGTGTCAGAGAAAAGAGGACTAAACACATATGCAATCCACACTTTTCAGATTTTTTTGTAGCCCTGCTGGCTGTATAATAAACCGCAGCTGGAGCATTTTCTATTGTTCCACTCCCCCGCCCTCCTTCAGCATCATTAATTCACCCAGTCAATAAAGATTGTATGATTCACCCAGAAATGTATTCAACAGCCCACATCCCTCACCTGTTTGTCCCTGGAGACACTGGAGCATGGACACATTCAGCGCAGGACGCATTATTAAGAGAAAACACACAAAATCCAATTAATTCCACTTTATCCCTCCATTTCTCCCCCTTAGCAAGCCTCCATTCCCAGAGGATCTCACCTAATGTGATCCCCAATGCCCATCTACCTCTAAATGTGAGCTTTTACAGCCACAAGCTGGGGCATTTTTTTCCTAAGAGCTGAGCTTTTATTTACCAGAGATTAATAAAATAAATGTAGCTTCTTCTTGAAATTGCAGGAGCTGCAGGGAGTGCGCAGAGTTTCTGCGTGCAAACATGAAGGTTTTCACATACTGTACTGCTTCTTCTTCTTCTTTTTCTTCTTCTTCTTCTTCTTCTTCTCCTCCTCCTGTCAGCACAGGCGTATAATAAACAACATCTTTCCCACCCAGGTGTTTTCAGACATCTGCGAGCTGTGACTCCTCTCCTCCCACACACTCCCACTGTTTCGCTGCAGGCACAGCCGAATCAATACGTCATTAGCCAGTCTCTCTGCTCCGTGGTCTACATCCCTCTCCACTCTTACTCCATTCTACCTAGCAGTTCACACTATTTCACGCCGCTTTTCCCCTCCCTTCACCGCTCCCCTCATCGTCCGCCGACCCCCTCTTTTCCACTCTCCAGCCTTGCTTCTGGCCGATTGTGTGTTTCTGTGCAATGCTGATGCACAGAAGGGAGAGGGAGGAAAGAGGGATAAGGATGATAGAAGAGGGTTAAAGGTGTAAGAGAGGGATTTGAGCCAGAAGTATGAAGGAGGGGGAGACGGCGATTGAGGGCGAGATGTGAGGGTGAAATGATTGTTGTAGTGGCTGGATGCCTGAAGGAGTGAGTGGTGGCAGGAACGACAGCCCCATTACTTCCTGGAAGCGGTGGCAGCTCCTCGGGGCTGCTGGGCTGTTGGGTAAACAGAGGCTGTACAGGTGTCAACACGGCCAGGTAGCGACATCACTCACTGGGAGCAGTCAGACGAGTTAATGAGCAGGGGCGAGTCAGGCCGGCCGCAGGCTAGCTGCAATAATATCGAATGTGTGAATAATGGAGGGCAGAAGGTAACATAAAGAATGTGAGAATATATATGCATGCGGTAATGTCAATAAAGCTGGAAATGAATGCAGTTATTTCCATAGATGGCTCAATGATTGCCTTCAATTTGGAACAATTTAAATTGTTTCAAATTTAAACAATTTATCATTTCCAAATGATAAATGTGGAAATCGTGAATTAAAATTTGCATTCATTAAATGTTAAGAACACAAAATCCTACCAAGTATTTTTGGTCTAGTTTCTAGTGCAAATAAATTAGTGCACTTGAAATAAGACAAATTAACTTGAAACTAACTTTTCATTAAGAAATAGGAGGCTTGTTTTAAGTAAATAATTCCTTCATATTGATGAAAAAGAACTTGATCTGTTGGCAGATGAATTAACTGATAACATTGAAAAAATGTCTTATCTTTTTCATCTATTTTAAGGAGTTATTTACTTAAAACAAGCCTCCTATTTCTTGCTAAAAATGTATCTGAAAATTTAATTTCCAGAAACTAGACCAAAAGTACTTGGTAAGATTTTGTGTTTTTGCTGTGGATGCCATTTAGGAAGCATAAATCAACCATTCACAAGCCCTAAGACTTCTTCTGCTCCCTTTAGTTGACCAGTTAATATTTAATATTTAGTCTCAAATAACCCTCACATCAAAGCGTTGAGCTGACGTTTAAATCTGTTGTGTAATTTTGCTTCATGAAAGCTGTTTGAAGCTGCAGTCCTATGTCAGAGTTACGAATCAAGGAAGTACTCACTGACAACGTGTGGTGATCTGAAAGGCTTCAGAAAATAACAATATGCCACATTTTAAAGACATTTAACAACGTTCTGCAGCCTGGAAAGAGTAACGAAGATATGTTTAAGGAGTTTCCATTAGATCACACTGGTGAACCTTTCAGGGGTGGTCTTCCAAAATTACTCCAAGAGTGCTTCACAAACTCACCCAGAAGGTCACAGAAGAACCAAAACCATCTAAAAACATTCAGGCTTCTCTTGCTTCAGGTAAAGTCCGAGTTCGTGAATCAATAATAAGGAAGATGTTGGGTAAAAATGACATCGGGGAGAGTTTCAAGGCCAAAATCACAGCTGACTAAAAGTAACACATTTACCAAGAAATGGCTCAATAATCCCAGAGATTTATAATCTGTGCCAACGTCAGTCAAACATCCTTTTTTACTGTCGTATTCGTGACGTTCTGGTCCATTTTTTTGGCTGTCCAGGCAGTTTCTCTAACCTTTAGTCGCTTCTTTTTCCTTAACCAAACTTTCCTCAAAATTACCACTTACCACCAAAATAATCTTCCTCCTGACATTTGAGAATAACTTGTCCTTCCTGTGCTCTTGCATCTATCCAGAAATAACCTAAATTGTCACTGTGATTCATCAAATTCACCTAAATTGACTGGCTGTTTCAATTTAACTTCCTTTGTTGTGCTGCAGCAAAGAAAATACTGAAATTATTGACCTGAAAGCATAATAAAGAAAGAAATCACTATTGAACATTCAAATATTTATGACTGACACATTTAAATTATTTGAGAAAGATTTATTCATCTTCATGCTTTGCTTTTTTTTTTATCTATTTGAAGTTATAAAAATGAATTCATCGTTATCTATTAATTGAATTGTGTCTCCAAAAACAATTTGTTGAGGCACTATGAAGTCTTGCATCTTAATCTCTGCATCTTTTCTATTTTCTTTCCTCTATATTCATCCTTTCACAACCCACCCCGCCCATTTAGATATAAATGTAAATGTTTACTTCAGGTTCCTGTTTCTCTCTCTTCAGAGAAGGGGAGGGCCGAAGGAGAAGGTGATTAAAACACAGATGCTGTGCAGCGATTTGAAACCAGTTCAGAGACGCACCTCAGCCACAACGGGAGCAGAAGAAAGAAAAAGAAACACGAGTGAAATAAAAACAATACATGAGGAGCACTGTTAAATTCAGACTTCGTTCTCAATCACCTCCTGATTGGTGCATCTCTGAGGCTCCAAGAGGAATAATGAAACATGTGAGGCTGCAGCAGGTCTCCAAAAACCAGAAGGGAACCAGGTTTTAGCTACGGTGCCATGCTTGCTGCATAGAGAGGCGTTGGCAACACCAGGGAGGGTGCAGATGGAGGAGTCACCTTGAGGCAGAAGAGGGGAAGGCGGAGGAACGGCACGTAATGCCAATATATTAGTTTTCAGGTCATGATCCTGCAGATATACTCAGCAGCACTCTAACTGATCAGCATTTTTAGATGGGAAAAAAAATTAGTTTGTGGCAAAATTTCATGAAATGAAGTGGTATTGTTAAAGAAATCAGCCAGAAAGGAAAAATGGAAAGAACATTGACCTGCTGCTTCCATTTATGGTTGAACATGAACCATAAACGTTTTTAAATTTGAGCCAGAAGACATTTGTCTTCTTCCAGTGCAACTGGAAATTAAATCGGATTGATTCTATTGATTTGCCTCTTTGTCACAGCTTAGTGCTTCGTGATATGTCGTGCTTCATAACAAATGGAGAAGCAGCTTGCAGCTTCTATGCACCACAAATCTGGAACAAACTTCCAGAAAACTACAAAACAGCCGAAACACTGAGTTACTTTAAATCAAAGCTAAAAACCCTCATGTTTAGCATTGACTTTGACTCATAATAAATGGAACATTAATCAATATATTTGATGTTTTGATGATTTTGATGATTGCATTTGACAAAATGTGAAGTTTCTTACTGATTTCACAATTAATGACTGTTGTTTGTATGTTTTCGTGATGTAAAGCACTTTGAACTGCTGTGCTGCTGAAATTTTCTATATAAAAAAATATGATTGATTGATTGAACAAATTAAACAGAGTTAAACTATATTTATGCTAATGCTGGGTTGGATTTTTTTAAAGAGCATTAAAGAAAAATAAACCAGATTTAAATGTAATTTCATCTCTATAAATTTAATTTCACAATTATAATTTTATTTCCACTTCCAAACTATGCACTACTTTCTGTAGCATAAAATTCCAATAAAACTGTAAAAATGTTTGTTTTAATCTCTCAAGTGCTGAAAAAGTTGATGTATGAAAATTTTTACAAGGTGCTGTGACATAGGGGATAATGTTTGTTTGAAGGGAAATTCAAAATTTGTTTAAAATAAAAAAAAAAAATAGTTAAAGATTCTTTTTTTAAATTTTCTATCTTGATTTAAAATCCATAAAATTGATTTGGACATTGCTTGCAATATTTAACCATAGTGACATCTGCTGGTGAAATACAGCCACTGATTTAAAGTAAACCTGTTAAATACTTCATTATATTTTCCTTATTGTTAAACAAAGAAAATGTGAAAGTATTATTACTCATTAATGACACAAAAAATTAATATTGTACCAAAACTTTAAAGGTTTATATTTCTCTGACATCACGAGTTTAAAGATGGATTCTTCATTCATTTTGTTAGATAAATAAGCGTCCAATAGCCAACTCAAACTGATGTTTTAGAAATATGCAGCACCAGACTTGTGATTCTCCGGCCATGGTTCTGTTTAAACTTAATTCATAAAAGCATGAATAAAGATGACCCTTCTTGTAACTGCATAACCTGGTGCCCATTTTAATTATTTCTGTAAAACCAGCCTGAACTTGTCTAATTAAGAGAAACAATCCCTCAGTTCTGGCAGCGTACCCCTGAGAGCATCATTAATTTTACTCTTCACACTCCGTCCTATTAAAAGCATTTTTAATGGAGAAAGTGAGCCGGCAGAGAACAAAGCAGGAAATCATACCAATGAATGACTACATGTCTGTGCACACATAATAAAACAAGAAGCGTTAAAGCTTCAAACCACGGCTGGTTCTTCAATCTGAGGAAACCTGGAGGCTTGCTTAACATGTTAACCTCTTTAGCTTACTGCCATTTTGTCAAAAAGGCTTTTCAACATGTTTCAAAAATAAGAAAATCTCAATGCACAGCTTTTAAACATTATAAATTCAAAGAAAATGGAAATGCACAGTGATTTTGAAAGGTAATTCTTAACAGCTGTAAAGTCAAAGGAAAAGTGAGACATTTAGTCTGACGTAAATCAACATTTTGTGCATAAGACTAGAGTAAATTAAACAAATAAAGTAGTAAGGCTTTTTGTAGGAAGGGAATGTGCAATTTGTAGACCAAAAGTGTAAAAAAGAGTTTTGAAAGTATGCCTCATTAATACAAAAGCACCCATTTTGCATATTTTCTTGAACTCAAACTAATGAAGAAAATTAAATATATATAAATACATTTATATGTATACATACTCAGCAAGCGGAGTAGGATTCGGTCGCTGTTTCTTTGAAAACGTTTGCAGTATTTAGCCCAATGTAATACATTAACTGAAAGCAAATTCACTTTCAAATTTAATATAAAATTAAAGAGAAAAGAGAAAAAAATGTAATAATTTCCCATTTCCATTGTAATAATTTTATGCTAAGCAAAATCGAAAAGTGTCTGTTCTTGCAAGCCACAAAACAAGAAAAAATAATCCAGTTCTTCAATTTAAAAGAAAAAAAGATAAAAAAAAAAAAAAGCTGGAGCATAAATTTTGTGAAGAAATTGAAAATGTTTTGGTTAAAACTGTAACCACAGCCAGCAGGGGGCCTCGTTGAGCTGTGTTTTAGGATACATGGCAATATTAATATTATTAAATATTGTACAAATTAATACAGCTAACAAAATTTTCCTCCAGTGACTGATTAAATGTAGCTGGGACAATAAAACAAGATATTTATTGTACAATAGTAAGACGTGATCTTCCATTTTGTTTACTCATACTGAACGTTTCAGTGATCTAAAATTCAGTTTTTCTTCTTCCAGCGTCAACATTTCACAAATGAGTCTGGAAAAAAAAAACGGAATAAAGTGGTGTTTACCATTCATTTCAGCTTGGCTCTCACCATGAGGAATGGTCTAGTACATGTAACTTTTAGAAGGGAAAATTCAGTGCACTTTAGATTGTAAAAATCATCCTATTGCAAGTGGTGGACAAAAATATACTAAACATGGTATAAAAGATCAATGAACAGTCGATATGCTTGGTCGTAATGCTGCGTTCCAGTTGTACCCGGAACTGGGAAATTCCGATTTCTCAATTTGAAAAATTAACTGGTAGGCCCTCTTTCTTCCCACTGAAAAAGTGGGAAGAACTCCGATTACCTCCAGCTACGATGTATACGGCTACTCACATTAATATTAATAAGATTCGGTGGAAACATGTTTATTTTACAAGACACATGTAAAAGTGCGTCAAATATCAATGTTATATAACGCCTGAAACACTAAACTAACAAATTAAAAGTGTTGGTTTGCTTATGGAAGATAAAGCTTAAAATTACGGTTGGCGACGCCATGTTGAAATCCAGACATCTTAACAACTCGAACGCTGTCACCAACGTCCGGACGTTAAACCCAGCTCAGAGTTCCAACTTCCGAGGTAAACTAAACGCAGCATTGAACCCCTGGATCTGTATCCAACCGTTCTGTGTGACGTCATCAGAAGGATGCGCGCGCTTCTTAGCAACGGAAGTTGTGTGTTTGGCTTCTGCCGTTAACTTCCCCGACACACCTCCATGCTAACGCCTGGCCACGGCTTACTTTCAGCGCAATAATGCCGAATTGTTGCGTGGCCGGTTGTCATAACCGCTATTACCCCGGTTCCACCATAAGGTTCTACAGAGTTCCCAGCGGGAACCGGCAGTTTCAGGTCCAGAGGAGGCGTTTGTGGATAGAGGCGATCCAACAAGCCAACGGGAGCAGCGGTGAGATCCGTGCAGACGCTCGCATTTGTGGCGTTCATTTCATCTCAGGTAGTGTAAGGAGCTGCTTAGCAGTGAGCAAAAAACATTTAATAATATGAGTTTGCTCAGTATTCGGTTCTTGAGCCTCGTTTTGTCCACAGGAGAGGCTTCCACGGACCCAGACAGGCCTAATTTTGTCCCCACGTTGTTTACATGCAGTAAACTACGCCAGGGTCCAACTAGAAGGGCAAAATGGTAACGTATATTGACTATTATTTTTAAATTGATTAAAGTATCCATTCTAAATACTAAATGCATTGCTACATTTTGGCTGGGACCTAAATTTAGACAAAGTACTAATATTAAAGATCAGTATAAAGTGCTTAAACACTTTATACTGTTTAAAGTGTTTAAATGTTTAAACACTAAATTTTATGTCAATTATAGACATAACATTTTCATGTTATGTCTATAATTGACATAATATGTCAATTATTGCCATGTTATGCTGTTCAGTATGATGGCGTTTTCCATTTTGGATACATTGAAAGGCATTATCATAACAAAACTGAGCAATTATATTTGAAAACACAATGTTTGTACGCCCATTTGACTTAATGTTTTTATATCATTCATTCCTACAACAAACATTCATATTGCTGTACCAGCAGTAATTGTGTAAAACAGTTAAGAGCTCAGATGAAGACAAATTAAGTTGGTGTAAACAAACTGCAGCGCAAAATTGTATTTACAATAAATTGCAAAATCCTGCAGTGGTGAAATTATTGGGAAATATCGCGATAACTTCATAAGTTGTGATGTATTTTGTTTTTCTTTACTCTCTTTTTCATCTGTGCTTACACAATTAATATTGAGTTAATGTGAAAAAAGCAAGTTCATAACACTTGGATTATATTAGTTAACAATTGTTGAAATCCAATCGGTTCTTTGCCATCTGAAAACTGCACACACTGATATGATGATCTATTTTGCTGCTCTATTAAGATACAATTGGAGATCTTTTCTGTTTTTTATACATATATAATTATGTACATATACATATTTATGAAGAATATTGATTACAAACTCTTAATATGGGACAACTGAGTCACACCAGGACTTCATCAAAATGTTTATGCTTCATTTTATTTATTTATTTTTTATTTATTTTTTTGCTTTGGCTCCACATTCAGACTCCACACATAGAAACATAAAAACATTTTGTGAGCATAAGATCAAAAACCCCTACATTTCCCTTTACTTACAGAAAAAAACTGAACTGCTTTCAATATTGAATATATTAATATTGATTATTTTTCTCTCCACCAATTGCTTAATTTGTCATGCATTATTTTCTTAAGAAATTTGTTTTCATTGATCTTTTCAAGCTGAGCCTGTCAGTTTGAATCTTTGCATGTGGTTCGTTCGCCTCAGTAATCACCTCGTCCAGTGAAAGCTGCAAATCATCAGGTTTATTTGAATTTCACAATAAATTGAAGGAAATGTAAGTAACAAGTGTGCTTAAGTGCCATCCCTGTGTTTGTTTGAGCATACTTCATGTTAAAAAAGTTGAGCACTTCTCATTAAATGATCTACCAAACAGGGTTACACGTTGTGTATTCGTGTTAATAAAAACAAATTGGGTTTTTCTCAGCATTCTTGCCTTTCTAAAGGCTACACATCAGTGTGTGTGGTATTGATTTGAGATTTAAACTGACAGAAGAGCAAATAAATGGTTTATAACTGCAAGTCTAATCATGTTTCGCGCAGATGATGCATATAATTATGACCAGCACAGACACTTAGCTGGTTTCCAGCCATGCAGCTCTGTGTGCAGCAGACTGTGATGCCTTGTGCAGTCTGACAGCTTTCTGTCAGAACTAGCCGAGCTGTCGGTGGGTATCGGTTCCCCTTCGCTGCAGATGAGCTTTTTCAGTTCAGCGCAATTTGTTTCTTCGACAACTATCGATAGATACTCAGACAGCCCAGAGGAATTGTGTTTTTGGAGACACTAACACATCCTGGTCTGCACTCATTTACCATGTGCACTTGATTAGTTAATGGCACCTGCTAACAGATGATGTTGTGAATAGATAGAAGCTGTTTAATTTCACCTGTCGTGGTCATAATGTTACGCCTGACTGGTGCACAGTTAAGCCCAATAACATTTATAGGTTTACTATTCAAATTTTAATAGGAAAAAAGACAGACTGACTAGCAAATCAATCAATCAGCTGCAGCTGATCCAGAACGCTGCTGCTCGCGTTCTCACTAAAACCAGGAAGACAGATCACATCACCCCAGTTTTAAAGTCCCTCCACTGGCTCCCTGTAGCTCAGAGACTTTAAAATACTGTTGTTAGTTTATAAATCACTGAATGGTTTAGCACCACAATACATTAAAGATCTGCTGTTGCTGTACCAACAGCCTAGACCCCTCAGGTCTTCTGGTTCTGGTTCTGCTCTGCATCCCCAGAACCAGAACCAAACGAGGAGAAGCAGCATTCAGCTTCTATGCACCACAAATCTGGAACAAACTTCCAGAAAACCGTAAAACAGCTGAAACACTGAGTGCCTTTAAATCTAGACTAAAAACCCACCTGTTTAGAGTTACATTTGAAACGTAATCAATTACGAATTTAACAGTGGCACTTGACGTAATGTAATGCTTTTGATTGTTTCAATGTTGCATGACTGTGTTTTTGTGTTTGTTATGATGTAAAGCACTTTGAAATGCCTTGCTGCTGAAATGTGCAATACAAATAAAATTTGATTTGATTTGATATCCTTCCAATTACTATAACAACATTTAAAGGAAGTGCCCTCTTTTTTTTTTTTTTACATTTAGTAGAGATGCGCGATATATCGGCACCAACGTCGGTATCAGTGGATATTAGTCATTTTTTAACATACTGGCATCAGGCCAATATATCCATTTTTATCTGTTTCTGGTGTTTTGTTTTTGTTCCCAAAGGTGTTAAAACGGTAGTGAAATATATATGATATTAGAAAATATCGGTTATTGGCCATAACAGCAATAATAATATCTGATATTGATATTACCCTAAATTTTCATAGTTTATTAAAATTTTTGTATCTTATTAAAACATAAAAAAATTTTGTATCTTTTAGTAAGATACAAAATTTTGTATTTTATTAGTTTAAAAAATGAGTTAAAAAACTGTTACATTTAGTTACACTTACAAAAGCTAAATGTAACTAAAAATCCTGATTTCACATTTTTATCCCCTTTTCTTTCTCTGAAAGTTTAAAATATTTTTAAATTTCTTAACATAATAATCTCACTAAAACTGTTCATATGTCAGTTAAATCAGTTAAATTTTTTTTTAAAGTTGACAGGAAATTTGAAAATATCACAAGGTAATTATGTATTATTGGAAAAAATTATTAGCAATACCTAAACACCAGCTATAAAGTCGTAAAAAAGCCAAACATAAAACAATGGAAATAAATACTGATATTTTTTTTGCACTTCGATTAAGTTTCATCCTATTTAAAGTGTACAAAATGTTTTTATCCTTTATCCGTGACTTGTTGTTAGCATGTAGCCTCCCTATGTGTTCACACACTACGTTGCCATTGTGACACAAACCGTTTCACCAAAGAGACTCCTTAATCCGTCTTTGCTATCACTGTTACTGGTGTGTTAAAAACGTAGAATAAATTAACAGTTAATAGCCTAGAGGGGACGCAAATCCAGCCTGGTGGCCCGCCAGGCTTATAACACGCTCTAAATCTAAAATTACAAGATCTGAAAGCATTCAATGTCATACTATGCCACATTATTAGATCATTTTTTGTTGATTATTCTTTCTCAAAGGACTTCTTCTGCCTGTCGAAGAAGTCAAAGACAGAAAGCGAATGTGGAGACCAAATCCATAACTGCAATGGGAGACAATAAAGAGAATGAAGACACGACTACTGCGAGAGACAATGAAGAGAATGAAGACTCGACTACTGTAAGAAACGATGAAGAGACTGAAGACACGACTACTGTAAGAGACGATGAAGAGAATGAAGACACGACTACTGCGAGAGACAATGAAGAGACTGAAGACACGACTGCTGTGAGAGACGATGAAGAGACTGAAGACACGACTGCTGTGAGAGACGATGAAGATGCTAAAGACATGGCTACTTTGACAGAAAATGAAGACATAACTACCCTGAGAGATGATGAAGAGACAGAAAAATCACCAACCCAACCTGCATCTGAGTCTCCAATGGACCACCAGTCTTCTGCTTTGATTGAAACTTCAGATGAACTTTTACCAGAAATGCAGACTTTGCCAGTGTCAAAGGTAGCAGTCACCACCTCTTTGTTGTACTTTCATACACTTGTAGACTTGTAACTTTGCTTTTTTTTAATTTAATACGGTTTGTCTTTTTTAGTACACTAATAATCTATCCTGGGTTTTTTGCCAAATAGGAGGAAGAAACAGAAGATGAGAAGATCCATGATAAAGACCAAGAAGTGACCGAATGTGAAGCTGAACCTGAAACGATGGAGACAGAAAACAAATCCAGCCCAAGTCCATCACCTCAGAAACCATCAGGAAGTGTTTTAAAACCAAATAAAATGAATCCTGTTGTGCTCCTAAAGCCTTTAGTTTTACCACAAGGTGCTTACCACGTTGACCTGAGCACCTCTACCGCGGTGTCGTCCAAAGAGCAGCGTGAAGACACGAGTCAGGGAGGATTAACGGAGTCGAGCGCCAACAGGGATCAGCCGTCCTTTCCTTGTAACCTGTGCGATCGAACCTTCACTACAAGCCACTACCTGAAGCGCCACAAACTGCTTCACGTTCGAGACGTGAGGAAGTGCCTCAGGTGTGGCACGCTCTTCTGCCGCCGCCACAACCACGTTTTGTTCCAGACGCGGGCCGAGCCTCTACCCGAGTCTGAGGAGAGTTCCTCCAGCAGCGAGGACGAGCCTCTGGACGCAGAGCAGGAGAAAGCGAGCAAAGTAATAGAAAAGGCTGACAACGCTTTGAGCGTTCAGACTGATACACCTCCAGACAGCCCTGCTCTCAGAAAGTCACCGTTACTGAAGACTTCCAGCCTGACGGACGTCGGGAAACCTCTCCTGGTGTCGGTGAAACCTGCTGCTGTTCCCTCTCCACCCTCTCCGATCACCAGGTTCCCAAGCAACCCAGGAACCGTGTTTCAGATTAAACCGCTGCTGTCGGACATCTCTCCCGCTTTGATACGACCAAATCTTCCTCAGCAACCCCAACTCCCACCTTCCCTGAATATCTTTTCCACTCAGCACCTCACCTCAGCCTTGCTCGATGTTCAGAGAAACTACGAATACATTTTAAGCAAGCCTAAAAAGGTCGAGGTGAAAGTCAAAGAGGAACCAGAGGAGCCGGTTCAAATTTGCCCAGTTAAAGAGCCAGTAAAGCAGGTCAAATTGGAGAAAATCGCTTATGACCTGGAGATGGTCATCTGAATTAAAGCTGCTAACATGACTTCAGTCAAACTCACTTCAGATAAAATGTGTCGCCTACAGAACAGTGTGCAATGGTTTAATCCAGATTTTATTGTAAATCTCTACATAAGACAATATCTCCTATTCTCAAACATGGCTCCCACACTCACAGGCCTTTGATGACATCACATAAGGTAACCAGTCGGAGTAAACATCCTAAATATGCAGATATTTCCAGTTAAATTCCACTGTTGATGTGGCAGCATGTCTCAGATTGGTCAGAAATGGAGGAAACGCTGATGCTAAGCTTTCATGAAAAGCTTTTTTACTCTTATTTTTTATCATCTAGAATCATGGGATTTTTCTCCTAAATCATAAACTTAAACCATTTTCAATTTAAATGTAAGTCAAAAGCTTGTCGAAGTCACTCATCCAGATTAATAATTATTAATTCCAGCTGCTCAGATTTCTGTGCCTCTCATGATGTCATCAAGACAAACGCAGCAGAATTATTAGGTATTTTTTCCTTCTGCTTTGTAAAACGGTGTTTCTTGTGAAACAATGCAGTGGAAATCCACATGTCATTATTAAATCATGATTTTATGTTAGATGTACATGTGTTAGAAAAATAAGAGGGAAAACCTAATCACTCCCAGGTAAATATTTTTCTTGTTTTTGGGTGTTGAATTAATCAAATCAAGTAAAATTTTGAGCTGAGTTATATCACTACTGTTGGATTTTAAATGACACCTTTACATGTAAAGGTGTCATTTAAAATAAATGAATGCCAGTCGGCATTCATTTATTTTATTTTTTTTTTTGAGTCGTATTCAATCAATTTTTTTGCACACAACTAACATTAGCAGTGTTTCACATTCCGCATTATTTTTGTTTTCATTTCAGTTTCTCCATCTACCTCAGCCAGCTGTAAAAGCAAATAAAACTTATTTTGTATTACAGACGAATGCTGCTTTTGGACACAATGTATGTATGTTTAAATACTCTAGTATTTCTTATATAATAGTATTAGATTTTTGTGTAGTGCTGTGTGCAAACTAAAGAAAAGTGGCATCGCCGATTCCTGTTTTTCTTTCCGGAAAATGCCTGTCAGATTGTAAGATATGAACTAGTTTTGCACCTGCTTTGTTTACTGAATAAACAAAGATTTGTGTCACATTTGTTGTCTCTTACTAGTTTTGCACTGTGTGTTTGTTTCTTTCACCTCGGGTCATTTTCTTGGCATTAATGTTTTCCATAGACGTCCCCAGATCTTTTTAAGCTGTGAAACAAATATAGATTTTTGTAAATGACTTGTAATCTTTTGTTTTTCATTCCTGATTTAATTTTTCTAGACTTGAGAGAAGCTAAAAACATGTAAAGTATTTCTTTCTTTTTACTTGGACACAAAACGTCACACATGTCTTTGTTAGAACATAGTTTATACTTTTTTAAAAGCATTTTTCTTTTAGCAAACTTTCAACTTTTAAAACTCAGAAATTTCTAAGTTACACTCAAAAATTTCTGAGTTCAATAATACAAATTTCTGAGTTTGTTCTAACAAATTATTTTAACTTTTTTTAGGTCTGAAATTTTGTTTTTTTCTTGAAAATTTCTGAGTTTAATCTAACAATTTCTGAGTTGTGTTTTTTTTTGTGTTTTTTTTAGCAAATTTTACATTTCTGAAACTCAGAAATATCCAAATGTTTTTTATTTAAAATTTCTGAGATTAATCTTATGAATTTTGGAATGATTTTTTTCCTCAAAAATTTCCAAGGGTAATCTCAAAATTTTTGGAGTATTTTTCTTTTTGCAAATGTTAAACTTTTGAAACGCAAAAATTTCCTAGTATTTTTTTCTGGAAAATTTCTAAGCTTAATCTTAAAAAAATTTCTGGGTTTGTTCTAACAAATTTTTGACTGCTGGAGGTCAGAAATTTTATTTTTTGTCGCAAAATTCTGAGACCATTCTCAAATTTTCTGATTTCTTTTGGTAAAAATGTATTCCTTATTTGTTTTCTGTCTGCAACGACCCTAAAACGCCGTCGTAGATTTCATAAATACATTTTAAAGAAACAAAAGCATTCATTAACTACCTCAAAAACCCAGAGGGCATTTCTGTGTCCATCAGCCAGAGGTGCACCTGAGTCCATCTGCAAGCTGTACACGTCCCATTGGTTCGGATGCGCCGGTCACAATGACCGACGCCTCTGATTGGACGCTTTACCCTTCAGCTCGACTCACTCAGAGCTCTGATTGGTTGGCTCATGTTCTCGCGTGCATTCATACATGACAAACCAGTGGTGCTGATGCTGTGACAATGGGAGCCTTCCAGATATGCACCATCTGAACTGAGGGTCGGGCAGCGGCTGCACGCAGGCTTGACGGACAGCAGAGAAAACATCCGGATAAAGACACAAGGAGGAACCTCCTGCTTCTGCCCGGAGAGGGTGAGTCTTACCCCGGAAACCAAGCTGGCATTCCCGGGCCGTCCAGTAAGCTGTGTTTGAGGCTGGGGGGCTGGGGAGCGAGTCTCAGGTACGACAGGCTGGAAATTCTGCTGGCTGTAGCAGCTTCAGCGCTTCAGACGTATTTTCTGCATGGCACGCCGCACACAGCACATTGAATCAGCCGTGCTGTTTATTAATGCAGCTGTGAGTCAACTCATCCCTTTGCTGGACTGCATTGCGGAGAGCAAGCCTTGCAGAATAGCACCTAATAATCAAATCCGGTTAACACACTGATCTCAAGACCCGATTTCACTTCATCGGTTTGCAGTTTTCACGCGTTTTTCATACTTTGATGATCAGATGAGAACGAGCAAAACAGTTGCACCTGAAATTTCATCTATTCCAGATTTTTCTGCAGCAGCTGCATGGATTATCACACTTTTGCTTTGATTTGAGTGGGATGTGTTGACACTGAACATAATAAGCAGATACGGCTTGACATGGATGCACACAGTTCGCAATCAATCGGTTTATCAAACTTTAATTGTAGAGCAATTTTCAAACAAACCAGTGTGACGCAAAGTTGTTTGCACAGATTGGAAAACAGTCATAATGGAGCAAAGTATTTGAATACATAAATTAATTAACAATTTTAGAAGATGAGGAACTGAAATACAATGTGTGACACAGGGGCGCCATGCTAGAGGGGGCGCCAAAATTATGATGGAATAATTATTAATTGTCGCCATTTTCTGTATTAGACAGTTTACTAAGTATTTTTGGTTTAGCTTCTTGTGAAATAAATTACCTCGGAACACTTAAGTTAAGACAAAACTAACTTACAAATAACTTTTCAGCACAATGTAGGAGCTTGGTTTAAGTCAATAATTCTAAATATTGATGAAAAGTACTGGCTATAAGTGAAATAATCTGCCAATGGACATTTTTACAATTTAACTTACAAAACGGAAAAACCGTCTTGTTCCAAATAGTCTTTTCTCATCTATATTAAGGAATGATTCACTTAAAAGTATAAAGTTCTCTTTCTTGCTGAAAAGTTACTTGTAAATTAGTTTTCTCTTATTTCAAATTTAATTATATGTGTGCAATAGAAGCTCGACCAAAAATAGTAGGTAAGATTTGTGTTTTTACATTGTATTTGCACATTTTTAACCTAGACAAATCTAATAATAATAATATTTATTTAGCCAACATGTCTTTCACATGAGAGATCTGGCAAACACAGTAGATGCAAATGACTCAAGTAAAACAATTGCACTTCTGCAACTTGAATGTAATGGGATCAGTTTTGGTTTTTAAATACATTCAGAGATATGATTGTTCTACTTTTAAGCTCTGGTTGCTACCGTGATGTGGTTGGAGAGGAAAAACTAAAAGCTTTATTCCTTCTTTCTGTTCCGACGCAATTTGTTTTAAGCTTGTGAATATGTTTTAATTTGTTTTACTTTTGCGCAAACAGGTTGCTGTGTGCATGGCGCACATAGAGAGGTGACCATGTTACTTTTAAGAGGAAGTAATCACTACTGCATGATGACTATATAGTCTTAGGAAATGAGGAAACACAATAAATAAACAGTTTAACTTTTACAGCATAACCCCTTCTAGCTGCTCCATAAACCAATGTTGTTTGGCTTCCATCTGCTTCCCCAGTCCAGAGATGGGAGTGTTCAGCCGGCAGAAGTTTTTCCAGGAGCTCACTCATGGCTGCCTGCTGCCTACAGCTCAGCAGGGCCTGGAGCAAGTATGGCAGTTGCTGGTTATCTGCCTGCTGTGTCGCCTGCTCTGGATGTTAGGTGAGCGCTTTGGCTACGTTCACACTGCAGCCCGAAGTGACCCAACTCCAATTTTTATTTATTTACGTGCCTTAATGCGACCTATACCTGATCTTGTCATGACAGTCTTTTTCGAATGCGACCCAGTCTGCTTGGATATCCGATACGTATTCGATCGTTCCTTCTTCTTCTTCTTTTGTGTTTTATTGGCGGATGGCAACCAATATCCGATCTTATCAAATGTGACCTGATTCAGATCGCATTCGGCCGACCTGAACGTCATTGATATTCGACCAACGTCACTATTCTGCGCCCTGATATGCGAAAGCGGGAATTAAAACAAACCATGGCGGACTATAATGAGGATTAAGTTGTTAATATGCTGGCTCTGGTTGGACAACAACTTCAAAATCGTAAGCTCTGCTCCACTGTTAGCATGTTTACTTCCACAAACACTGAGAACTTCTTCTTCTTTTCTATTATGGCGGATCGCAAGCAACTTTGAGGTGCGTACCGCCACCTACCGTGCACGAGTGTGTAGCAACACTACTTTACATCTATTACATTCTGTTTTTTAATGTTGCATTCTGAAGATAAATAAATAATGCTTTCCTTAATCTGTAAATATCCGCTATGTTTCCTTCATTTTCCAATATTCCTTTCATGAGCACTTCTTCTTCTTTTTTATGGCGGTTGGCAAAACACCGAGCACGCTCTCTATGTGTGATGTCATTGCGTCCTCTACTGCGCATGCAGGACACTTTCAGGTCGTTTGCAGTTCACAAAAAATAAATATAAAAAATCCTATTTGACAAAAAATCGGAATTGGGTCACTGGAGGCTACAATGTGAGCGTCAGTCATTTTGGGGTTGTTTACCTTTTAAAGTGGTTATCTCGTAAATCGGTGTTAAAACTTGCTTTGTCAGGTCTTCCTTCCTTCGTGAAGCACCTGTGCACGGTGGCGGGAGGTTTCTACACGCTGTACCTGTTCTTTGAGCTCCACATGATCTGGGTCGTCCTTCTCAGCCTGCTTTGCTACCTCTTTCTCTTCCTGTGCCGCCATTCGACCATCCGAGGAACCTTTCTGTCTATGACGGTTCTCATCTACCTGCTTCTTGGGTAAAAATGTAGTTTACAGATACCTGAAATATTTGTTTTTCACATAAAGTGGGGTTGGATGGAACTTTACAGAAGTTACACCGACGCGAAAACAAATATCTTAGTAAACTTGACAAAACTGACTAACTTTTCAGCAAGATTTAGGAGCTTGTTTTAAGCAAATAATTCTGCAATATTGATAAAAAGTAATAGTTCCATTGGTAGATAATTTCACTTATAAGAAGACATTTTCCCATGTTATAAGTGAAATAATCTACCAATGGAACTATTACTTTTTCATGAATATTTAAGAATTATTGACTTAAAACAAGCATCTACACCTTTGCGAAATGTTACTTTTGTCTTATTTCAAGTGAACTAAGATATTTGCATTAGAAATGAGACCAAAAATACTTAGTAATTGGTAAGATTTAGTGTTTCCACAGCGTGGACAAACATTAAAATCTTAGTATTTTTATCTGCCTTGATCAGGGAGCTGCACATGATGGATACCACCAACTGGCACAAAATGAGAGGTAATGCAGAGTCTGCTTATCTTGCTAACGAGCGACAATGTTGCAGTTGTAATTTGTAATCTGTGTAGGTTCACAGATGGTGGTTGCCATGAAAGCTATCTCCTTGGCTTTTGATCTGGACAGAGGTGTTGTGACCGACGTTCCCTCACCCATCGAGTTCATGGGCTACATTTACTTTGTGGGCACCGTCATCTTTGGGCCCTGGATCAGCTTCAACAGCTACAAAGAAGCTCTAGAAGGACGTAAGTTGGTAAGTTCCAGGCAGTAAACCTCAAGTGTTGGAAAATATTTTGAGATATTTTTTTAGACTTATACCACTAAATCAGTCTTCCATAAACTGTGTTGCTGGTCACTGTGACGTGAACTCAAACTGTTGACGCATACAGTTAGCTCACCAAAGGATTGTGCTCAAAATTATTAATGGATAAGCAGTTTAAGATTGAAAAGAAAAGATGCAGATACCAGTGGAAAGGGAACAATGCCAGGATTACTTATGAGATTGGAGCAATTCTTGTCTGGTGGAATATTTCAGTTTCTTGGTGTGACTTTCTGAAATTTTGTTTTTAGACACTGTTATAATACACAAAGGTGGGTAGAGTACTCAAAAAAATTGTACTCAAGTAAGAGTAGCACTACTTGAATGTATTTTTACTCAAGTAAAAGTTAAAAGTAACCATCCAAGAAATTACTCAAGGAATAGTAAAAAAGTATTTGATACAAATTCTACTGAAGTACTGAGTAACTGATCAACCCATCAATCATTTTATGTGTAAAAACTACAACATCAGACGGATCTAAATATAAAGTTAAGTGGAAATTTTGGTATTTTAAGGATGAAAATGACAATAATTTATAAAAATGACTAAATCAAACAAAATACTTTTTTCCAAATCTGCTGCTTTCAATAAAAAAAAACTTATTAAACTTTAACAAAAACTGCAGGTGTGTGTCTGAATTTTTGATTAAAACATGTTGGTTTTTCATTCAGTGGGGAGAAAATCCAAGTAAAAAGTAAAGATACTTCATAATAAAATTACTCAAGTAAAAGTAAAAAGTATAGAGTAGTAAAATACTCCTAAAAGTAAATGTTTTTCAAAATAGTTACTCAAGTAAATGTAATTGAGTAAATGTAACTAGTTACATGTAACAACTCTGACACCACATAGCACCAACACACAGATCTAGGTTTTCCTGGCCTGTGGCTGCGCTGCGCCCCACGCTGACTAACTGCATTTGCAACACATAAAATAAAATAATTATTTATGTCGGGCTGGAAGAAAACAAAGATTAGAGTCCAGACTTTTAGAATCTAAATACCTCAAAATGTCCCTGCGTTGACTTGTTTGTGGTTTTTCTCTAGGGCTGTTGTAAACAAATATTTTAGTAATTGAGTAATCCATCGATTATTCTTACGATTAATCGAGTAATCGGATAGAAAAAGATAAAATAAAACATTGGCAAATCTAACATAACAGCAGTGTTACTATCGCATATCAACATCAGTCTAGTTTTTCATATTTGAGCTTCCCTAACAATAACTTTTCTGTAGTTTAGAAAATTAACATGTAACACTAATGGTTCAC
>CAEGAE010080595.1:0-51342 GCA_903067095.1 Girardinus metallicus | reverse complement strand
AAGAGTAAGGGGGGAGATTTTTGAATCAGTTTGGATTGTTTGACAGTGCAGTTTGAAAGCGAACCGCACTGTCAAACAATCCAAACTGATTCAAAAATCTCCCCCCTTACTCTTATAAATAATTAGAACGGAAAGATTCAAGAGATGTGAATACATTTGGTGTCCGAGAGGGAAGGTACCCAGGTTCCTGTTGAGCTACACATTTATTCAGTACCTTCAAAACATCTGGAAAATATCCCCAACAAACTATTTTCACATGTCAAAATTCTGTCTTGTTTTTTCCTTCTTTTACACAAATACCTTTGGTAAAACTAAACCAAACAGCCAGCTGAAACTATACAAACTTGACTTTTATTTCATCAAGCTGCAAAAGAAACGTGCAGGAAGAGCTGCAAGACACGGCTCTTTTCCATCTTCCTGATACTTAGCTTCATCCAAAAACAAATCCCATAACATCGGTTGGATTGCTCCAAATGAACGCCAAGCCCTGCAGCTAAGCCAAGCCATGTGAAAAACACAAGAGTACAGAGTATCAAAATTGTAATTGTGTCCATCTCCTGGAACTTCACCATTCTAGCATAATTTCAATTCCCTTTAAGAAATAGTGTATATATATATATATATATATATATATATATGTATATATATATGCATAAAGTGAAGAAAAAGTTTCTATTAAATTAATAATTGTCTTTTGCTTTCTAGAGATAAGGTCACAGGGTTAACAGGCCCTGCATGGAAACTCAGTTGTCTTTATGCCCAACGGCGCTCTGCAGCTCATTCAGAAGGATTTTGAAGGGACTCCCAGACCAGAAGAGACATATAATCCCCTGAGTGACCTCTGGGTCCTCTCCATCCAGCAGGACATGCTCGAAAAAAAAAAAAAAACCTCCCTAAGGATATCAGCAAGCGGAATCCTGATCAGATGGCCACACTGCTTTATCTGACTAAGATGTCATGTTAGGGCTTACATAATCACAGGGGAAAAATGCTGACTGGAGAAAGTTGTCCCACAGACAGGCACTGACCTCTACGAGGTGGGTCAGCCACCAAATATCATTGCTAAAGACGCTGAATGTTTGTAGTGGTCCACAATCCTCTTACTTCAGAAATCAAGGTCTCAAAGTGTGGAGAACGCTGGAGAGGCACAGAATCCAAAGCTGATTTTTTCAGTCAGTGGTGATTTAGTGAGGCATTTCATCTACTGGTCTACTGGTGTTGGTACACTGTGTTTTATCGAGACCAAAATCAGCAGAGTCATCTGTCTCAGAGTTTTAGATTGACCGCTGCAATAGGTAAAAGCAAACAAAACCTGATGGAAAATAATGGCATCAAGATCATTTTGGGGAAAAAAAAAAAAAAAAAAAAAAGTTTATTAACTTAACAAGCATACAAAACAACAAATCATTTTTATACTACCAGTGCAGTTTTAGTGCAATTCCAAAATATATAGATATATGTATTTTCCATATGGGCATTGTTAATCAACCGTCAGAAACAACCGTTTAAGTAATTTGATTATCTTTTAAACAATTATCCTAGCCAGAGGAAATTCACACATCATACCATCTTGAGGTAAAATTGTACACATCCAACCCTTAATGTACAAAACAAAGCACTAAAGATCAACACATTAAATATAGAACAGAAATATTAGCACAATACAAATCAATGCATTTGTTAGACTTAAAAAAAAAAGAAAAGAAAAAAAAAACAGTACTTTTGGTTTTTGAGTTTAATAAATATATAGGTAATGCACCATTTCATACAGACAGAAATTGGTCTGAAAAGATACAGACTGTCAGTTTCTATTTAAAAATAAAAGAAGATTTTGGGGGTGGGGGGTCCTGAATTAAAGCTGCAGCACAGATGAACGTAGGGGCAAAATGACTTATTTAGTCACATTATTTATCCTCAACCTTCAGGTTAAAATGAAAAAAAAAAAAAAAAAAGAAAAAATTAATATTAATAATAAAACATTCAATGTTAGCCTTCAACAGCGATTGCAGTCACCACAAGTAAATTTCATTAATTTCTTACTGAATGAGAATCTTACTGTAATTTTAAGGCCGGATAATAGAATTACCCAGCGAAGATGTGAGAGCAAGAGCTCAAAGATGCAAAACAACAAATACACAAATGCTTTTAGTTGGGTCCTGGTCACACCCACCTTTCAAAATTTCCTACTCTTGCAAGTTTTGTGCACAACTTCACCATAAATTAAATGGAGTAGTCTTTTTTTAAAAGGACCAGCCAAGTATCACTTCATATCCACCAGAGAAACACTTTGTACCCATTTCACAATTAATTTTATGGTCCTTTTCTATATTTTGCCAACTTAATATTTTCTGGTTTGTGTAGGAGTCCGTCTGTCAGAATCACAATTAGTGGAAATAGGGTGTAATTTAATGTCTTCAATAAATATTCTAAGTAATGTAAAATATTTGGGGTTTTAGCATTTTTTTATGATTCAGTTTCTATAGAATTAATCAATTAATTAAACTAGTGCACAATGGTTAAGTGCACTAGTTTAAAAGTATGAACTGTTTGCTTACAGCTAAAAATATACATGTACGAAGGGAGAAAATGGCAACATGGAGGTACGAACTGCCCAAGGAGTGATTTGACCCAGAGCCCTTCGAGTTTGAACTCTGACCTGCTTGTTCTTTCTGTCAACGAACAGAATCGGACTGTGCTTCATTGTCGGCAAACACATTATGGAAGAGGTTTCAACCCTAAAAGTTGTAAGCTTCACCATTCAGTGTGCCATGCTGAACAGTTTCTCTAAAATAAATCTGAGGAGCTCTGTAGATCGACCTATAAATTGCATGACTAAGGCCCATTTATAAAAGGCAAATATTTTAAGGATCCATGATTATTATTCCCCTTGGCTGACTTGTTTTTCCTCCTCAGGTGCTGCAGGTACGATTTTGCATAAATAAACTCACCATGGATCCTGACACCCTCGCTAAACTTATGTTTTATACATTCACTCATTTCATTAAATTGGATCCCCCTCATTTATATATAGATATGAATGTATGTTTTAACTCAGCAGTTAATTCAGTTTCTTTTTTGTTCAATCACATATTCCTTAAGTTAGTATGTTAGTAAGGAAAACTGTTATGGTCTGGTTTACCTTGGGGTTAAATACTAAATACACTGCCATCACAAGTGTACAAACCAAAAAAAATAAAAAAAATCTATGCATGGTAACATCTTTCACTTGTATACAATTTGAAATTGTATGGTACCTTAAATACTATGTGCCCTTCGAAAAAGCAAGGAACATGTACATCATTTAATATTTGTGCCATTTCTCTAATATGCGAGACTCAAAAAGCACTCGAGGTTTCATTCAGCACCAAGCCACACAGCGAGAACACATATAGGCCTTTATCTGTACAGATCACAACTGGGTGAGCTGTGGCCATCCTTTCACAGAGTCTGAACTAAATTAAACCCCATTTTGTCGCTTCTTCTGCTTTACTCATAGTTAAACAAAAAGTAAACTCATAGGTGTCGTTAGAGGCAAGAATGTCCTCCAGTCTTCTCAGCTACATATTTCACAATACTCTAAAGAATTTTTTATTTTTTTTAATCTGTGCTTTAACGTTGTAAATTAAAGAGAAAGGCATGGCCACAGCTTAAAGGGTAACTCAACAAAAACTGGTTCGCCTCTGCTTCACAGCCGCGCCCCAATGATGTCACAGCAGGTGTTCTCCGCTATCCGTCAAAGACGAAACACCTGCTGCAGCATCAGTTTGACGAATGATTAGAAGCTGCAGTCACAGCCCACACAGAGGATTACAGCAGAGCTTATCAGCCTTATGCGATTCAGTGTTCAGTTACCCTTTAATGCTTCTCTTTTTGGTCTCCTCCCAGCATAGTCTGTACACTCTTCCAGCTCCACCTCCCCCGTTAATGAATGTCGTCCACTAGGTTCCTCTTACATTGTCCGTGTTGCACTCTACCTAATGCACTCCTCCTCCGACGGGCTTTCCGATCCTTCGTTTTCACTGTCATCCAACTCTGGAAGATCTCCCCAAAGGAGCAGATTCAGACCTGCACGGATATTTAGGTAAAAAAAAAAAAAAAAAAAAAAAAAGGAAGACACTACATGTTTACAACAGCCCACATTGGCACCATCTGCAACGATGTGGAAATAGTTAAACTGAACTAATCTTTCACTGCAGATGCAAAATGTCACACTGAATATATATTTAAATATCCAATTCATTTAGTGGGGAGACGTAAAATGAACAGAACAGTGGCGCAATCAATGCTGTCAACGCTAATCAAACTTGAATAAAATCAGATGACTTAAAAATATCCACTCATCCGTTGATATTATAGTTTGTTGAAACGAAACTCCAACATTAAAAGGAAGATGTCTGGAATAGATAAATACATTTACAAGATTTTGAATTAGAAATTCTAAAAAGAGCAAGTCACAATGAAAAATTATCTTTTGAGAAGACGGCTGTAAGGATCAGCCATTGGTATGAACAACAAGTGATTGGAGCAAAAACTGCAGGTGAAGGCTTTCTGATGAAAACATAACTACTGTGTGTGATGAAGTAAATATGGATCCTAATTCTGTTGCAATCTGTGAAACAAAATTACCATCTGGGTAACATGATATTTATACCCCAAGAAAACAGACGATAATAAATTGCTAAATATAAATTCCTAGAGACGCTGAGAAATTTAATAAAGCCTAAATTTCAGTTACATTTATTTTATCCAATTAGTTAAATGCTACTGATGATTTTGTTGAAAAGCAATTTCTTTGCATGGTAGTTTTTCCAACTGATGGAATGGAGTGAAATTTCTAAGGTTGGATTTTTCCATCCTTATCCTTCAGCAGTAGAAGAAAAGTTTATTTTAAAGTGTTTTGCACATCTTCAACAGCGGGGCTTAAAGAGAAAAGTGCCTGGAAAAAAATATATATAAAGGGGGGGGAGGGCAGCTTATACTAACCCGTAGCATCAAGTCTGTTGAGAGTGGACACAGCGTCGCTGTTGAACATCCAGAAATGGCCGTTGTTACATGACAGCAAGCAGGGTTTGCAGGGGGCAACTACATGATAACCCACAACATTGCCACTGTGAGCAGGAGTTAGAGGGAATAAAGAAGAAAACATAGGTCAGCACTTTTCCTGGGGACATGTGTGAAAAGTGCTAACTCCACTAGTGGCTGCCTATTATCTGCCAGGTGTTTGTTTTTGTCCTGTGTACAACAACAACGACAAAAGACCGGGAATACAAAAGAGGCTCAAACTTTGCTGCAATGTGAATTCACCTCAAATATACAGCAATAACCTGCTTAGCAACTATTCTGATCATTTTAAGTGGAAACTCTCAGGCATGCCACTAGTAATTCGTTCAAGTAGCCAAAGCAAGTGGGAAATTAAAGCAAGTAGCTTTTCATTAATATAACAAAAAAAAACATAAACAAGCAAAATTTCTGAGTTAAAATAAAGCCTATTGGTATCCTGGAAGAAAATGATAAAGAGAACGTACCATTTGAGACATGCAATGTCTCTCAGCTTGCATTTGCAGCTCTCAGTCGAGTAGCAGCTGGCCACAAAGTCAACAGTTCTGACGGGAGGAAGCATTCAAATAGACACATAAGGCATTAAACACATGGATAAAAATAATATCGAGACTTGCTACACATAATACTTTCGTGGAAATACTTTACTGAACAACAGTTTTTGAAGCTAATTCCAACCCAGCAGCCGACATAAACAGAGGCTAGCAGCTAGGCTAATCCAGTTAGCACCTACCTGTTTGGAGGTATATCCGTGGAAAAGAGCTCAACTTCGGTGTCTGCAAGAAGCACAGCCTTCATCCCCCTGGTACACAACAGACTGTCACAGAAGATGCAGTTCACCTGGGCCACGCATTTGTTCTTAAAGCTGGCGTTGGACGTGGACATTGTTGTTTAGCTAACAAAGATAAACCCCTTCTCGCTGTTCAAGTCGATGGTGTTAAACCAGTGTGTATCGGGTAAATAGTAAACGATTAACGTTTACTGTCGATGCGGCAACGGCGACTGGTCTAACGTCCTTGCACAAAAACGTTAGTTGTTTTGTTTTTTTTTCTCTCCTCAGCGCTAAAACGGAAGACAGGTAACGGTACCTAAGAGGAATAGATCCAGGCAATAACCGCAGAACGACCGCCACATTGAAACCGGTTAGCGTTATTATTTAAAAGTAACGAATATCGCCTTTTTAATCAGCTATTTCGAGATCCATGCAGATATACTTAACAGCTAATTCAGTAGCTGTCAGCTTTGTTTACAACTTCCTGGTGTTTAACGACACTTCCTAAAACCACGTTTAAAAGACCCCACAACGGATTCTCATTGGATGATTGTTGCAGGAGCTAATCTTATTGGCCAGTTTTTTTACAAGACCCGAATTTGATTGGTTGAAAATCAAAGTTGAAAAGTCTTCAGTAAATACTGTAAAAATCAATTTGTTAAGTGAAATGCCATTTAAATCTCATGCCACTGTTTTAAGAGCTAAAAGCTGGCCCGCATCATTTGTCAGCCAACGAGACAGAAAGTGGTGTTTCGGGTAGGCTGGGTTTGCGCAACCATTTCATCCAGTGCATCCGGGGCTTAAACGTTCCACTCTTCTACCTTGTTGCTAAAATATAGAATAATAATAAAGGACAGAAAAAGTAAGTAACACGCGAAACATCGCTCTCTGACACGATATAAGTCAAAACAAAACAGAGCAAAGTTATGGGCACTTCAGCACTTCATGAAAGTTATTTAGTGAATGGGACTATGCACACCAGAAGAACAATTTACTGTACATCATCTGATGATGATCAAATCTTAATTGGTATGGTATAGTATGATACTGTACGGTTAAAGGTCTTGGTATTTGACTTGAAGAGTAGAGACTGCATTTGGTTAGCTGTTGTTTCAAAATCCTACTCATGGACAGATAAGGCAATAGCTGAGTTACAGTGAAAAGAGAGTCTCTAAAAAACACATTGTGATTTATTATCTTTTTTTTCTATTGGTGTTGACAACAACAATTAATTTTCAATGTTTCCTTGATTAGAATCACATCAGACTGGGACAAACAATAAAGTCTGCACTGAGTCGTTCTACAGTGATTGCAAGTGGTTTAAAACAAATTTTGTGATTGGGAAATCGTTTGCCATTTGGGGCATTCATAGTTGTTTTTTTTTTTTTTTATGTATATTTTATCCAGAGTGCCACTCATGCAAGGAACATTTCTGTCCAGGCTGTTTATTGGCCAAGATATTATCTCTGTTAGTCTGTATTTTGTTGTTGCCTGCTCATGTTGCCAGCAATTAATACCATGATAAACTCTGCGAAGGCGCCTTAAGAATCGCTTCCCACCAAACTTGAATCAAATTAATTAAATATCAGAATATAAATACTGATGTGTTTCATTTAAAGTTAAAGCTTTCTTCTGATAATGTGAACAATGTTTGAACAATCATATCAATAATTTAAAGATAATAAATTGGGGTATTCCCAATACTGCATGTTCAGTTTTAGTACTGCATTTTGAATTTTTGATATAATTTGTTTTGGAAATCGCAACATGATAAAAACAAAAAACATTGACTTTACCATTGTGTCATAAGCAAAGTTTGCTTTGTGTTTTGAATAGATGTGCTATTCAGCAGATTATGTTGGCTCACTAAGTGACCTTTGTCAATATGCTGTTCTCAAAATATATGGCATTTTTTTAAAACAAAAAAGCTGCTAAAAAATTGTTATAGCACAATTTATCCAACATATTTGTTCTATTCTGATCTCACCAATCCACAAGCCACGCACTAAATTAATAAATGTTCTTGGTCATAAACCTAGTACTGTCACCCTCACATACAGTCACTGTAGGGGGCGCTGTTTCTGCAAAGGTGTTGTGCAATGTTCATCACTAAAACAAATATGGATTGATTAAATATTATCTAAACACGTATCTGAAACACGCATCCCCACCGTGATGTCAACAAGTGATGCATTTAGAAGTCTGTAATAAATTGAAATTTAAAGGGATAAAAAATTTAAATCCACTATTTTTTCATAAGACATTACCGCCGCATGCTCAAATGTCTAAATGAAGAGGAAACAATAACAAAAACACACAACTGAACGTTCTCAAGGTCAAATAAACTTTGATCACTTGGATTATTTGATGTCACCTGTGCATAAGTTTGTTAGATTTTATTTAGATTTTTTTTGTTATTATAAACAATGTCTAACAGCAAAAGACATTGTTTATGTTTTTGTTAAACAAAAGACATAACCAATATCTTTTGTTTATGTCTGACGACAAAAACAATGACAAACTGACATGTTGAGTGGCAAATTGGACTGCTTAGTGAAATGCTCCCTTCTTCTGCTTTTGTTTTCTCGTCGCGATTAGTCAATCGAATTCTCACAACAGAGAGTGTTGAACCAAAGTGCTTCCTATTGGTGCAGTAATAAAAAAGCAGAGATCAAAATAAAAACAGGTGAAAACAAAACAAGCAATTAGACAAGGTAGGTAAAAACATGACAGTGTTTGAGATTGTTCTATGTTGTTCGTCACCTTCCTGGATGAACTGTCAGTATACTCCTGGAGTAATTTTGGTAGAAATATAGACAGGACAGTGAACTCCAGGGAATGCTCATCATTGTGTTGTTGATATTGGCTTTCATTATGATTTTATGGAGTTTCAGAGCTTTAGAAATGCCATTGTAATCCTTTCCTGACTGATGTATATTATATTAGTGAATTTGTTTCTCATGATGTGCTGCATTTTGAGACTTATGTTATCAGTCAAGTTGCAGTTTTGATTTCTTTTTTTTTCTTTTTTTTTTTTTTTTTGAATTTACAGGCCTGGTAGTAATCTTTTTTGGGTGTCACTGGTGAAATTTAATAAAATAAAATAATAAAAAAAACTATGGCTAACCAGACGTAATTCATAACTCAACAACATAAAGTTATATTTTCAGATAGTTTGATTTGAATAGCTTTTTTCCCCCTTAATAAATGATTGAAAACTGATTGTTCCATAACGTCAAATTTCCTTGGTTTGATATTAAAATTAGCTTGAGAATCTGGACCGTTTGCTGAAGTGTGACAACAACGCATAAACAATAAAAATCTGAAAGAGGCAAATAGCTTCTCACTGCTCTGGGAACCAAAAATGGGTCTGGCCTGTTAACTTTAAAAAAACTCTTTAGACTGTATTTCATCGTGGAGGTAAGATGTTGCTCGCTTGCCTGTGTGAGTTCTACCCATGTGTGCATGCAGGCATCCATGCTTGTCCTGCGCAGTAGAGCTGACCACCACTCCATCACCACTCCGGTTTCCTGCCTCTTTCTCTCTCACTTCAGGAGGAGGAAGAAGAAGAACAGATCAGTTGAGTTTAGACAGGCGGGCGGGCACCAACGCGAAAGCCTCTCGGAGAGTTTTTCGCACATCAGAACAAGTTTTAGGAGAGCTTACTTATGAACTCTATGTGTTAGGTTTTCCTCTTTTTTTTTTTCCTTTATGAAGGGAATGAATCTTTTTCCACTTGAAGTTTTTTTCACCACAACCGGTTTCGAGGAGGCGGTGAGGCAGGAGCAGCAGCAGCAGCAGCCGCGCCAAACTCACAATGCGCCCTGAGTGAGCCGAGGCAGGGAGACAATACAGACCGCACCGAGAGGAGCTGCCATCTCCCCACCCAGGATCTCCCCGTTTTTTTTTTTTTTTTTGTTTTGTTTTTTTTACTGCTTTCTTCAGAGCATTGTTCCAGAAAGGCTTTTTTTGTTTTGTTTTGTTTTGTTTTGTTTCTACCCACAGCCGGTTAAGCGAGCTGTTCAGAGTGGGGGGAAAACAAGTGGGATCTGATCTCCAAACTCAGCCATGACGTCTCCGGCGAAATTCCGAAAGGACAAGGAGATCGTGGCCGAATATGAAACTCAAGTTAAAGGTACAACTTTTTTTTTTTTTTAAGCATTTCGCTGCACAAAGTGACGCAATGTCGCGTTAACCCCCCCTCCGCTTCCTTACTATATATTTCCTATGGATCGGCGTGTTATTTTCTCCCTCTACCTCTGTGTCTGCGCCTTCACCTATCATTCCTGCTCCTTTTAATTGCGCCGATCCTTTGCGAAAAACGAATTTGTCGCCAGGCAGATGTATCAGATCTCTGCTATTTAATTAATTGGAGTCATTAAAGGGTAATTATGATGTCTCCAAGCGTGTGATCGCGTGGGTAAGAGGCAGCGCATAGATGGCTAACAAAGGCAGGGGGAGGAAGAAAAAAACGCGCAGAAATCAGAGGTGTAGTCCAGATGTGGCCTCAGCAGTCTGTTACACAGAGAGAGAGAAAAAAGCATATGCAAAGGTGATGTGTAGTAGAAACAGGAGGTGGAGGGGAAGGGGGGGATTCAACACAAGCTGGGGTGTAGGGCGTTTTCTTCCCCTCGCTGCATGTCTCCTGCGTGTCTGCCTCGCTATTCTGCATTATACTCCTGGTTTATGGGTTAAACACACATTGCAATTAAAAGATGGGAGGCATGCTCATTGATTACAGCTCATCTACAGGTTAGGCTGGTAAAAAAAAAACAACAAAACCGCAGATTGTACAGATTGGGTTCTGTAGCGACCGTGTCTATGAGAGTTAAAGTGACTGCTTATCAGATCTGTGAGGTTATGTGGTTCATACCTCAAGCTGCAGAAAAAAAAAGGGAAAAGAAAATCAGGGGTGACTGCTAGGAGGAGAGGGGATGAAGACAGGATATGATCCTCCCATGTGAACAGCCTGTATACTCCAAGCTCTGCCACAGCCAGAGCTAGATCGGTTGATAAGATGGGCCACCACTTGCCTCATCATCATCACCACCACTTCTCACCTCTGCTTAGGACCGTCTGATCCCTTCTTCCCACTTGCACTGTCACCCTTAGGTGCTCCCCCCGTGTCCTCAGAAAAAAAAACTGCTTTCCATGTTCAACTTGTTTTGCCAGAGCTGGATTAGTCAGCTGCAAGGGGAAGAGGCATAAATTATGCCGTTGGACTGGAATTTCTTGTGTTAAAGTACACAAATTGAAAGGAAAACATGAGATGAACGTTTAGGTGTGGAGCCTTCGAACGCTATTTTCCTTTGGAAAAGGTTCGGAAGATAAACGTGCCGCTCTCAGACGACTCAGACCGACGACAAGAAAGGGAAACTTCATGATCATCGGTTCTGATCATAAAGGATTGCAAACTGGGCTTCATTTGGATTGTAAGTGACTAATATCACTAATAAACGTACAGCGTTTTCAAAATCTTTGATGAATAAAATCTGAAAAGTGTGGGTTGCCTCCTTTACTCTTATGACCTTAGACCCGGTCGATTTGTTTTTCAAGCTCAGTTTAAGACAGCTGTTCTGGGATGACCTCAGAAGGTTCTTATCGAAGTTATGGAGACGTCTGAGTGTGAGCTATATTCTTGGAAGAAGTCATGTTAAAATTTTCAGATTTTTTCTTGTAAAAATATTGGAGGACCCTTACATAAATAAAGTATATAGATTATCTAGGTTTTACAGTGACAAAATGGCTAAAGACATAAGGAGTGAGATTGCTTTTGTTTCTCCACAGTGAATATTTGCGTCATTGTCAAAACTATCCGTACTCTGACACCAAAAGTGCTAGTTTGCAGGCGTTTCCTGTAAACTGAACAAGGCCGAAGAAGAATCTTAGCTGCAGTGACTCACCTCACTGTTACCTGCTTCCTCTCTGCCTGTTTGAAAACTCTTGTGAAGTTGCCACCACTGCACCATTAGTGTTTGTGTCTTAATCTCCCTCTAGACAGCTGTTTAAGCTGGGCAATCGGCGTGAAGGCTTCTTTATGGTTGCTGCATTGTGACGGCTGCCTGCCACGCATGTCACACCGTGGTCTTAATGTTTGTCCATCGACCCACTGCATCGATTTCTACAGTCATTTACTCCACTGCTCCCTGGAGATCAGCTGCACTGCTGCTCTGCCTCCACTGTTTCTGACTGTAACCTGCACATTTTTACACATTCAAACTTATGAAAAGGTAAACCTGCACATCTGCATAGTTGCTTTAGGTATGTGCTCTATGTATGTTGATTGGTCTGCTGATAATGTGTGCAGTCTGTCTTGTTGCAGGGGCAGTTTGTCATGCTGTTTATGATTGTGTAACTGAGGGGATACCTTTCTGAAAAGATAATGGTTGCTGCAGCAACACACTGCAGCATCATGGGGAAAATAAATGCAAATCCTTCTGTGGATCCCAGATAAGTTTGCCGCAGAAGTAGCAGCACAAGTATGCACCAGTCCGCACAAATAGCTTTTGGATTGTAAATTGACCACCTAATGAATCTACTTAGCCTGACTACTTAAGAGGTATGGTGTAGCTGTTACCTCTTCAGCCTTGTAGTGTTTATATCACCCACTATATAAGTCCAGAATGCTTTCAGTAACAGTGAAATCATTTCAGTCTGTCATTCCTATTCACTTTTCACGGCTTCATTTTTAGATTTTCTTCCAGTTTTCACTTCCTCATCTGTGCTTTACGTAAAAAAAAAAAAAAAAAAAAATACCCATAAATCCAGATAAGACAGTATTGGCTCTAACAGATGTTGTTCTGTTGCAGACTGAATGAAGAGTGTTGCCGTTTATGCTTTTGTGCACATTGATGCTTTGGTGCCCTCATCGCTCTCTGAATCTACTGTTCCTCACACAGATGGAGTGCTGATATGGGATTCTGGCTGAGGAGAGGAATGTTTCTACTTGCTTAGGAACAGGGTGTGTTTGTTAGTGTATGCGTATGAATGCGTGTTTGTGTGTGCGCATTTAAAGGGACACAGATAGTTAAAAGAAAAAAAATATATAGAACACAGAGAAAAAAAGAAACAGACATGGCAAGAACGGCAGTGAGAGGGCATGAGGGGAAATCTCAAATAGGGGATAAAATACAGAAGACCTGTTAGAAACGCAGCCGAAACAGTTAAGGAGTGTGTTTTTATTTTATCCAGTATTAGGGCTTCACATTTGCTGCAGCATGTTTTAAAGCATAAAAAGAAACATATTTTATGAGAAATACATCTTCAAAAATAACAAAATATTGTGTTCAGCCCTCCTGAGTCACTTTGATAAACCCTGAGCTACTGGACTCACAGGCTTTTGAGGTATTCCTCTAACGGCTCCAACCAAAACAATTTTTAACCCAATAGCTGAAACTCAGTCAAACTGGATGGTGAGTGTATGTGAACATACATTTCCAAATCTCCCCACAAATTACCAATTGGATTTCGCTCTGGACTTTCACTGAGCCATTCTAACTGATAAATATGCTTTGACCTAAAACATTTCACTGTTGCTCCTGCTGTTTGTTTTAAGATTGTTGTCCTGCTGGAAAACGAATCTCCACCTGGTGTGGAATCTGTTGTAGCCTCTTACTGGTTTTCTTCCAGAATTGCTCTGCATTTGGCTCCATATACCTTCCCAGTAACTTTGTCCTTGCTAAAGAAAATCATCCCCGCAGCATGATGCAGCCGCCACCCTTTTTGTGTGTTAGGATTTAGGATGCTTTTTCCATCTGTAGATGTTAGTTTTCTTGCTCACCTTGCAAAAACATATTGCGCCTTCTCCCACATGTTGGTTGTCTCCTTTACATGGTTCGTAGCAAACAGGAAACAGGACCTTTCATGGCCTTCTTTCAGCAGTGACTGTCTTGTTTCCACGCTTTCATAAAGCCCAGGTTGGTGGAGTGGACGGGCAACAGTTACCATGTGTCCAGATTGTCCCACCTGAGTTTTGGACATCTGCAGCTCAACCAGAGTCGCCATGTCTAATGCTATTTTTCAAATCTTTGAGGTCTTCACACAGAAGCTGGATTTACACTGAGTTTAAATCACACACAAGTGGATTTCATTCACTCATTAAGCGACCTTTGAGGGCAGTTTGTCGTGTTTTGGTGGATGATATCAGAATAAATTGGGAAGCTTGCCATCCATTGAACATTTTGGTGACACTTAATTTGAAGGGGTGTGCATAAGACTGACATGACACTGTCATAAACATGACATAGCATCTGTTATGAACACGAAGGAGTCTTTATGAATGTTTATGACTGTTGTCATGAAGTGTCATTCAGTAAATAATAACACTTTTAATATTATTAAATGCAACTGTAATGCAACTTCCATTAAAAGTGTCATTATTTACTGAACAACACTTCATGACAACAGTCATAGACATTCATAAAGACTCCTTCATGTTCATAACAGGTGTTATCCCATGTTTATGACAGTATCTTGCCAGTCTTATTCACACCCCTTCAAATAAAGTGTTACCAAGATTTAAAAAAAAAAAAAAAAATTATTGGTTGCTTCACTTCACAACCACTGTGTTGCTCTGTCCTATTAAAATTCCTAATGTAATATATTGAAGTTTATTTTCACAAATACACACTGCAAATTCAGGAATGGTGCAGATTTGTTTAGGGATTAGGGCCTAAACTGTGTCTCTGCCTGCGTGTACGATACTCAGCTCCGTGCTGACAAGGCAGCTGTGGAAACGTATGATTTAGGATAAAAGACCGCTTTCACTGCCACACAATGGGAGAAGTGGTGACACAGAGTGGGACTGTGGATCTGTGTCTTCGTCTCATTGAAGCCCCGTGCTTGGGCCATATGTTGAGACGATAGCTGTAATTCATTAAACGAAACAACAGTCGGAAAGATGTACACAACGGCTCCACGTCGGCCGCGTGTGGCTGAAAACATGCAGCTGATTCAGATCGTGTTCAAATCGAGGCAATTCAGTGGGGCAACCGTAACAAATAGCATTTACTTCCTGCAGCCCCACGCAAGTGCGCTGATTGAAACTGCTGACATAGGTCAAAATAATCAGACAGGAAGGAAGGATGTTTGTGTGAAACGGGAACACACATGGATCATACAGAAGTGTGTGAAGCTTCCTGTTTAGGCCCACTGCTATGTGTTTGGCCAGAGGAATCAGTTGCCTCTCGTATAACAGACATACACACATGCACGCAAACACACACACACACGCAAACATAAGGCTGCAGGACTTTGTGGTTTGTGAGGCTTATTTTGACCCTGCAGTTACCCTGCTTGCACCCTAAAATAAAAAGTAGTAGAATGAGACAGACAGCCTCCTCCATCCATGGTGTGGCAAAAGAACAGTAGTCCAGACCAGGTGTCCCTCTGTCCTGTAAGGATGTGTGTGTGCTGTGTCAGCACTCGACCCACTGCTTATTGATTTCCTCCTTCCTCCGCCTGTTTGCTTTCTTATTCTTTGCTGCTCAATATGAAAATTTACTGCCGCACCTGAGCGAAAACACGCAGCACTACATCTGCTCGCTCTGTAAGTGCTGAGGTGGCCTCCTGCAGTGGCTGGCCTGCAGCCTCATGGCGCAGCGCTGCGATGTTGCGGTTTGATTGAGATGTCTAAACCACCTCTGTCAGCTCCACAGCTTATAGAATATGCTTGGTGGCTGAAGGATGCAACACTAATGGCCTATGTTACCAGTTGATGCCAAAACAATAAAAATAAGAAGGATTTTGAAATGTAATCTAATAAAGAAGAAAAGTGTTTCAGCTATTCAAGTTGTGAAAGGTCAGAGTTCATCTACTGTGCCAGATGTTCTAGACGTGAAATTGATTGAGCGACCGATGTTCGGCCCGCTCCGATTGGCTAATCCCGTCACCCCGATTGGCCCTCTGGCCCGCCCACCTTCTCAGGTGCTCACTGTTTAATGTGTGTGTGTTGAGCTACACCCCTGGAAGTCTGGTTGAACAGGTCAGCTTTTGTGCAACATCACTCAAAGAAGCACAAAAACCCAAATTAGTTCATGTAAAGCACAAATTTGCTCACAGCCGCACTCAGCCCTGCGGGCTTGCTGGAATTGTTCTTACCTGCTGCGGGATTAAATTTTATTTTTTTTTGCATAATGTCAACTGTCGCATTCCTCTGAGACAGTTGGTTAATGTGAGGTGATGAAGTTGTGGTGCAGAAGAAGTTGCTACATGCCTGTTGTATTTGCGGGCACTATGGTTAGGATGTTTCACCGTCTTCTCAAATAATTTTTGTTTCGAGGTGTGAGAAATGTCATTTATAAAACTATTTGGATGTTTGAAAATGAGTCAAGAAGCACAAAAAAAATAACATGCTCTGATTACATATAATGTGTAGCTGAGTAGGTTAACTTAAGAACAACAATATAGATGTGGATTTGTATATATGTGCATAAAAAACTCAGCTTCACTAATGGTTACAAAGTCTGGAAGAAGATCCACCACCTTTTATGCACGTTGGATGCAGCTGTCTGCATACGAAGTATTAAAATAGGCATTTAGGATTTTAGTTATTTGTGGACAAGTATAATTCTTAAAAACCTAGAATACCAGGCGATCCGATGCAAAACGTGGTTATATAGGTGAAAACTGAATTTGGAAAAATTGAAGATGAACTTTCATGAGTCCCTCTATAAATCAGTTTTGCTAGCGGTGGCCAGGAAAACAGACCACAATTTCTAATCAACTGTGGCGTCGTCATTAGGGCTGCCGATCATCTAAAAAAATAAGTCCATTCCTCATTTTACAGTTGATTTCAGTCAACATTCAGTCAATATTCCCTCCATATTGTCCTCCTTTCTCCTCACTGTGTTTTCTTCGGTGGTGTTTGTCAGTTGTCGTGAAATATGACCCTCATCCTCCTATGACAACCTAAGCCTATAATCTGCAACCCTTTATTACAGTATACGGCTCACATATTGTGAGTGTGTGCATGCCTCACCCTCTCCTGCTGGACACTGACTTAAAAACAAGCTGGGATGTTTAGGTGTCACTGAGTGTGTGCCGGTGGACAGCACTTTTCAGAGGATAGAGATCTATATAGAACCGAGCAGGGTGGAGACAAGGCCCAGTCACATCCTCTGTAAGACAATCAAATAGGTGAACAGTCACCCGACTGTAAATAAACAGAGAAGAAAAGGAGAGAAAAAACAACAGAAGACAGGTTGTATAATTCTCCCGAGGGGTGCCAAAGGAAACAGGTTGTGTTTGAACAGCCTTCGTACTGGACCGAGAGCAGGAGGAGACATAGCAAGGGGCTCTCACCGAAGGAGGAAAAGGGCATGAAAAAAAAGGAGTGGAAAGAGGAGGTGGATCTGGAAAACATGTGAAAGGAAGCCAGGATAGATTTTAAAGATGCTCAGAAACGCCTCTTACACTCTTTGTATGTGTTGCTCTACTAACAGCCGTATCTCCGTCTCTTCCTCTCTGCTTCCCCCTCCATCAGCAGTTTCTCCCGGCGCCGATGAACAGTTTGGTTGCCAGGGTTACCGAATTGCCCCATTTTTTTTTCTGGGTTTGGGAGAAGCAGAAGGGAAAAATGAAAAAGAACGATGTAGATTTGACTCCCCCACAGGGCCTGGTTAATCAGGTTAGCACCAAACACATGCACAGTTTAAAGCCATTTGCAGACCATTGTTTTTAAAGGTTTTTCCTCATTTGCGGTTTAAATTCTTGTTTACGTTTATACCTTAATTTCTGCTAGATGCCAGTGCTGTTGTCCTTCTTTTCCCCCTTATTTTTGAGAAAATAAGAATGAGAGATGAGTCAAGTTAATTTTTTTTTGTTTTTTTTTTCTGTATCCAAGATTGGTCGTGTCTGATATTTGCTTCACTCAAAAACAAGGGATTTTTCATCCAGTTTATTGATGCGTTACAGACCAAGTATGGTGGGAGTTCTGAGTTTTGATTTATTCATTGAACAAGAATGAAAAACACATTTTTCAGAATTTAACCTGACAATCTTTGGTAGATTTATTTGTTCATCTTTAACAGAAAGATAATAATAATAAACTCCTGCAGTTGTTTCTCCAGTTTAAGTCTCCGATCCAAACTAATATTATCTGAAGCTCAATAGATTTCTGGGAGCCTGGTATTGCATTTTGAACTCTGTAAATAATTAGCAGAGAGAAAACAGGATGTTCTGGGACCGAGGGGAGAATCTGGCTTTTGCGACAGGTTTTTCTCCGTTGGAACAGAGCAGTCACAGCACACTGGCCCTCTCTATTCAAGTTCACACCTCTCCTAATGCTGTTTTAATGAAGCCATTCATCACCTCTTCTCAGCTGAATCCGCATCACTTTTCACACACACACACACCCACACCAAGCTTCCTGCTTTTTCTTTCTTCTATATGTGCGAGTGTGAGAACGCTGTGTTTCCCCCCGCAACCTCCCACTCGTTGCCATGAGGATGCACCAGTTCTATTTTAGTTTCTCCCAGATTTGGAGCGGCTCTGGTAGGGATTTCTCCCACTTCGCCCTTCCAAGTATTTTTCCTGAAACAGGCTGATTGAAAACGCTGAGTCCTACCTTTTGCTTTAAACCCACCGTTATATGGGAGTACTGCAGTTTCGCTTCCCACGGTCAGCACGCATGTGCTCGTTAGCCGCAGTCGGATGATTGAAAAAACATGCCGCACATTCCCTTCAAACGACCATCCCCTGGTCTGTGATCCTTAAAACAGAGAGAGTTAAGTGTCTGCGTCTTTTCCCAGATCCTGGTTTCACATCATCTGTTGTAAAGGATAAACAGTTTTGCATCTAGATTAAAGTGCGTCTTAAACTTTTCTTTTTAAAAAGACAAAAAAATGTTTCTGCATGCCTCCAGAAATCTTCTCAAATCAAAGTCCAGGGTTAAAAGTCTGATCATTACTGGGAATATTTACCGCAGGCCGGTCAGTTCGGTACCAATGAATATAAAACCTGAACACATGCAGAGTGTTATGTGGAGCTAAGTGAAATGCAATGTTCTGTATATTTGTATACAAAACGTAGCAACTCCCAGTGATCACTACGCTCTACATTTGGGAATATCAAGGCTTCTCCTGCAGCTACAGTGGGAATAACTTGAGATAAAGATAGTTCTTGAGACTCGAGTTTCAAGCCTCGACTCCAAGTCAGGTCCAGAGTCGGAGAGCAAGTCAAATTTAAAGTGTTTTTATGATTTAACTGTTATTCTGACTTGTGCCACCATTTGGACCAAACTCATGCAGAGAACAATAGAAAGGCTCAGTAGCTACTAACATCCATGATTTCGCATTAATAATAATGACAACAGTGATCTAGTTGCTTTTACTTCAAACAGCAACAATCACCCTGCTGTCAGTAAAATAACACTGATTGGAGTCGGGTTCATCACTTCTTGGCTTTTGAAATTTACTTCAAACATGTTTCTTGTTCAGATCGCAATATTTTGCTACGCTTATTGTTTATCTTGAGCGCATTTGATGAACTTTACGGTAAACTTTATCAAATGTGCTAAAGATGAACTCTGTCTGGGGTGTGCCTGTTAAAAAAGACACAGCTTATGCGAACATTTTTGTTACTATCATATTATTTTGCATAAAGCGATGCTATTTCAGTCTACACTTTAAACAACAAACACACAGACAGAAGCCTTTCAGGTTTGGTGAGTTTCTGTTAAATTCAAATTAAAAGGTGGCTGCAGTTTTATACCTAAAAAAAAAAAAACTGCTCAAAGGTGGTTTAAACACAAAGCACCAACACCATTTTCCAATTAAAGCAGTTTAGTCTTTAGGGTGTGGTTGTTTTATCTCTCAAGTTTCTAAATAGATTTATGTATTTGTTTTGAACCAACATGCCACCGTGGCTCAGTGCCATAGAGCCGGGTTTTGATGATCCCCACCTTAAACTGTGGTTTACCTGCAGCGTGCTGCATTCTCCAGCTGTTGGGTTGCGCAGACGGGAAGAACATACCCAAGGCCTGTTATTTACCTCGCTGCAGGAGCCTGTTAGCTGATGCAGGCTCTTGGAGTGCCTCTCACTGAGAATGGCCAGAGGTGCGGCGGCACGAAGAGCAGGCTCTCTCGTGTTCCTCTCTCATGCATGTGTGAAGTGTGTCCTGAGGCTGTGGGAGATGTGCTAAACTAGCCGTCTACAAACAGGAGGGAAAGAGAGCGGATGATTGTTGTGCTGATGCATTTCACTCAGTCACACATTCCGAGGGGGCTTTGGTGCAATGACATCATCGTGGATATTATATAGAAGTACACACAGACTTGAGCGAAAGCCTTGCAATAAAAGACGATTATGAATCTTTGGGGATTTTTTTTATTGTTACAGTTGAGACAGAGGCATGCTGAATGAGTAGACGCATATCCACATACCACTGAGATTGGAGTTTTGGTATGCCAAGCATGAGGATGTATGGGTGAAGTACAATTAGTTGAAAAATAGTTGTACATATTGATAAGGCTTTTTCTTCAAGACTCTTTGTCTTTTGATGGTGGAGTCTTCTCATCTCTGGAGTCTGTCAGTTTTTAATATTGGCAGCATGACCTAATAAATAAATCACTAATAAATAAAAGCTGTTTCACTTGCATCACAAACATATATATTTTTGCACATGTTCTGAATGGGGTATTTTTGCACAAATTAAGCACTGTTCACTAGCCTGAACATTCACGGCAGGACCCGTTGGTAGGGAACCAGCCTACCAACGCTCCAGCGAGCAAGAGGGAGGGTGTGATCAGTACGTACACAAGGGTGATTGACAGCGCTAAGACCCTCCTCCTTTCTCTGATTGATTGTTTCTGACAGGGAGTGATGTATCTCTGCAGATGGCAGCAAGACTAAAGGGAGGAGGCAAAAGAGCTCAAATTTTCACAGATGATCTGTCTCACATTCTGCTGCTAGGACGTAGTAACAGTTTTAACAATTAGTAAAAAACAACGTGTTTTTATTTTAATAAAAGATACTGCTGCTTTAAATCCGAAGATTACAATAGGTATAAAGTAATCCGAACAGTCAGTATTTTTTTTTTTAGTTCTTTCTGATAATGCTGAACAATTCACACCAGTGATTTATAGAGGAGTCTTTTCCTTCAGAGTGCCTCTCCTTCAGCTTTTAGCCCACAGAAGTCTATAAAGACTATGTGCCTGCCTGCACTGTGGGATACCCCTCTCAGGTTACTCCCTTCGCCCACCCCCTTTCCCTCCCTTTGCTCTTCTCCTCCCCCGGCAGATTCCCGACTCCGTCCATGTGCTTCAAATAGAGTGGAAACGTGAACATCCCACCCCTTATACATGCACACACACATACTCATTCCTGTTGTTCAGTGGCCCATTTAGCACAGAGGTTACAGTGTGGCGGGTGGGTTATTTCCATTACAGATAATACACTTTATGGTCCGTTACATCTAATGGAAGAAAGTGGGACGTTTACTTCTGTCTGGACCTGTTCTGAGCTGAAGACCAAGAAGTTTTCCGCAGAAATAAGAAAAGACAACTCCCTCGTGTCAGAGGGGTGAAGATTTTCATTAAGAGAAGAATAAAGAGTTGAGAGGGGGGATGAGGCTAAGCACAAAGACCCCTCCCATCAATCACTTCATCACATTTGTGGCATAGCGGTTTGACACAAGCATCTTCTTGTGACCCTCATCACTCTTTTTTTCTTTTCTCAGAATCTCTTCTCTCCCTTCTGTGCAATTTCTTTCTGTTCGAGGCATAGTTGCGTGTTAAAGGTTGCTGCCCATGACACATCTGCATATACACACAGGCATTGTCTCTGTGTGCAAAGGTTGCAGTGGGAGGCAGCAGGCTAAGTGACTGGAGAGTGAGAAGAGCTCTTGTTGTAAGCTGGTGGTGTTCCCTATCAGGAATTCATTCTGGAATGCTGGATTCCATAGCATGAACGTAAAGCATTGGGAATTAGTGTGGCCCCGTTTGCTTGGTGAATTTATGGTATTATCTTGTTAAGAAACTGAACGGAAGCTATATGACGTGGTAGGTTTTAAGGAAATCATAGTTTATTTCAGGCTGGTGCATCAAACACATCTACTTTACATGGCAATATCCATCCATCCTTTATCTAACACGGTTGTCCCTAGTGGGGTCGTGAGGGGTGCTGGTGCCTATCTGCAAATTTGGCAGGATTGCCGGCGCTTCATTTGATCTGGAAGGGTTAAAGTTTAGCCAAAATATATCCAAACTTATTTTTACCCACTTGTTTCTTAGGATTGGAAATAGTGTTAGAGTTTTAAAGTGGCCTAGTCAGAGTTCTGACCTGAACTAAAGATTAGGGTGATGACAAAGAGGAATTCCAACCTCTAAGACCAATCAACAAACCTTATAATTATTGTGGTAATCCCAATAAAGGCTTTTTAAGTAATTACTGAGAAGAGTATAAAGTGCTTTTTGGCATACCATTTTTTAATGAAATGTCAGTATAAACAGACAAATAACTTCTTTCAAAAGTTTTGCTCCTTTTACAATCTTTACATTATTATGTTTTAAGAGTTAAATATCAGAAAAATCCTTACTGGTTAAATTGAGCAGTTTGAATTTATTGAACGTAGTGTAATAAAAGAATAAACAAAGTTATATACAAACAAAATACATTTCAAACAAAGTCAAACAAAACAAAAAAAGAACAGTAGTAAAGGTTATTTACACTTTCAATGACAATCATTTACATTTTAATACACCACATAGATGAATAAATTTGGGCTTAACTATAAGTTGAGATAACATTTCAAGGTGTTAATACAAAACAGGAATACGAATTACCTGATGTTATCTAATGAAACTGTCTAAATAAATTTGCCTGGCTCTGCTGGTCTTGGATAGAAACACAGCTGCTGCACCTCCACACATCATGCTAACACTTACTGCCCATTGTTTTCTCTCCCCCTCCTTTACTTACGGCAAACAGCCAGAAAAGCTTTACAGTGTGTGCGTCAGGTTCCTGGTTGTATCCCTCTCCATTGTGCCATGCTCTCCTGGGGATGACAATGACGGCCACTGTGTCCTGAATGAAATACATCGCTGACATAGCTTGCATTCTGCACAGCTGTCCTCAGCACCGCTTCTGCTGCATTTTGAATAAATGAATAATTTTGTTGTTTTTTGGAGGTAAAACAGGAGAATGTCTGATTTCTAACAAGAGGAGGGTCCGGGGAGGTGATCCTGGGATTTCTGTGGAAGCATAAGGAGAGTATGTTCTCCTGTTCAGCAAGAGAGAGAGAGAAAGAGGAGTGTTCGCTTGATGTCTGGGAGCCAGAGAGTCAGAACAGCAGGACTCTGCAAGATCAAACAGGCTTCCTCTGCGGATAAGAAAGATAGCCTGGCGGGAAGGGAGAGAAAACACGAGTTGGGATGGGATAAAGGAAAGCAGGAAGATGGCTCTCAGCAGCCTTTCAAGCTGAGCATGACTGTAAGGCAGCGAGCAACAACACCAACCGCCTTACTGTAGCTGATCATTCAATCATCTGTTTGTTTACCGAGCCAAGTTCAGAACAGGTGCAAACCACATGGCTCCTCCTCCGGTCTGCTCAACCTTTGACCTCTCCAAGCACAGATTCTCCCTGAATCAGCTCATGCTTGGCACCACACAAGACGGTCACTGTGTGTTTTTCTGACTGCAAGAGAGGGAACATGGTAATTACCAGGAGATTCAGCTGTGCAAGGGAGTTTCATCTTCCCAACCTGAAACTCAAAGGGAGCCATCAATAATTTAGCCACAGATTCATCCGGACTCCACCGAGTGCAGACGATTCTCTCTCTCTTTTTTTTTAAATCACTGCATTCCTCAGTGTTTATTCTCCTTTTATCCATTAACATGCCCTCATTTTTTTGTGCTTGCTAGTGTTCCTCAGACAGATCTCCTCCAAAGCTTTAGCTTTTCTTGCGTTCCTGTGTCTTCGTTTTCAGATCGGCCATATTGTTATTTCCAGTTTTATTCTCCCTCCTCCACTCCACTTTGTTCTTGAGGAGCCAAAGAAGAGCCTTCAGGGAGGATGTGGAAGGAAAAGGTGTGTCCACCCACACCGTTGTGCTCTATTGTTTTGATCTGATTCCGTCATTCCTTACTCTGACCAAACACACATTTACCATCACATGTTAAAGGGCTGCTCTCCATGTGGAGGCGTCGACGCCTTGTCCCACTATTCTCCATGTGGAGTGTATTCTTTTGGTATCAGCCCTGTCCATTCCTGAACACAGATAGCAGGAATGGAGAGCCCTGATACAAGAAGAATACTGTCTCCAGTGTCTGGTCAGTGAGTGTTAAAAGCTCGCTGATCAGGCGGCATGTGTCAAAGGTCAGGAAGCCTGAGATAATGGATATACAAATGTACAGAGTGGTTGCATAAGTGGCTTATAAACAGACAGACGATTCAGTAGGAAATTAAATATTTTTTTGAGAAATTGGCTGGATTACATATTTTCACTGATCGGGCCATCAGAAACTCAAAAATCCAATTTTGTATCTTGTCAGTAAACATTCTGTACCTTAGTGCTAACAGGTCATGCTAACCACAGCATGCTTGGATGCTTCAGCTGCCTGTCACTGACTGAAGATGAGTCAATTAGTTATTTTCACTATCAGTGAAGTGTTTGGAAAAATAAAGTCAGAGGAGGAGCAACAGGTGTTAGAAATCTTTAGAAAGGAAGCTGCATTTTCTGTGGAGACATGTAAAAACAGGAAGTGGGACTTCAGTAGACGACAAAAAGTTTGAGTTTTTTCCCTTTTCACCGTAAGCCTCTGCCATGCAACATGCAGTGTTATGAAAATGTCTGGAGCCTTTTGGAGTTGGTTTTAGGGGGTAAGGATCTGCATCAGTGGTCTCAAACTTCAGGACCAACTAAGGCCTGTAGTTTTTAAATGCGTTACTGGTTCTGCATCTCAAGCTCTAAAGGTTTTGCTAATATTTAATATATAGAAAACAAAAATAAATAAAAAAATCAAAGAAAGTCCGTCAGACTTTAGGAAGATGTTTCCCAACTCAACAATCCTGTATTCAACCTGACAGCAGGGAGCGAGGGTCTGAACATGCCGTTGCATGTTCTGGTGAGAAGATGAAAAAACAATCAATCTCCACATTAAATAAAACATCAGTGAGCTTGAAGGCTCATCAGGTGCCAGAAAAAAAAAAAAAACACTTTGTGACAGGTTATATCACTTCAGGTGAACATTTTGCAACTCTAAGTGAGTGAATCACAGAATGTAAAAAAACTGCATTTACATCTCTATGTCTTTTCAACATCCATGTGGTGGTAAATTTGTCTGTTGGGCTCATAAAGTCATAGCTTTAGAGTTAGATCCTGCTGTCCAGAGGTGCAGAAAGTCACAATGTGTGCAATTTGTGTTAGAACGTAATCAGGCTGCCTACAGGTGAACTGGAAGGGCTTCACAGACCTCTCATCCAAGAATGAACAATATGGCAGAGATTTATGGAAGGCCCCAGATATTTAATGTCCTGCTCTGAGTGGTGTTGCTCTACTTCAATGGTCCAAATCTGATTTCTTGATAAGGTCAAAGCTCTAAAACATCTAGTTGTGAACAAATCTTTAAATTTGCTAAAATAAAACGGAGTACTTGGATTTTGATATGGTGCATGTGGGTAGTTACCCAGGGTGTTATTAAAAAAGTACTCTATTACTTTTTTGCATGTGCATGCAGGTGACATCCTGAGCTTGTTACTGAGAATAGGGAGATTAGGCGACCCCTTCTCTAATCTCCGTTTGGAAGAAGCTTTTATGTAAATTTGCTAAAATATCTTAGATTTTTGTTATTGAAAAGTAGAAACCATGTCTATTTGTCCTCCTTTAAAGTGCAACCATGTGTGAAAAGTTTCAGATGTGCCAGCCAATTCAACTTCCTGTTCTTGTTTTGTTCTTTGTTTTTTACCTACCTCTAAGTGCATAGTGCATTTAAACAGTTGCCTTTCTTTCGCTAAAACTTGAATGCATCTGTCAAAGCTCAAAAGCAATATTAGCTAATTGCTTTCTTCTCACATCACTGCATGTAGTGCAGAAGTGTCATCCCTATAAGAAGCATGTGCTACAGGCTTGGTGACAATTATTAGTGTAATCGGTTTCACTGTCATATTAAGCCTGTTGAAAACCAATGAACTGTCTATAATCTTATTTTCTGCCTTTTTGTTTATTGTATCCAGAATGCTAAAATATTCACTGACGGGCCAGGTTTTTTCATTGAGAATTCAGAACAGAAACCACATCTGAAATGTGTTTTAATGTGACTTTAACTTCTCATTTCCTTTTTCACTGCAACCATTTATTGTTATCACATGATAGCTTTTTACCACGACAGCTAATGGTCAAGTAATATCCCCCTCTGAGTATTTCTAACAAAGCCCTTTTGGTTTATTTCCTGTTTATCTGTGGCTGTGTCTGTACTTACAAGCTGTTTCACTTCTTTAAACAATTGCCTTGTGTGTTAATTGATGTGATCGCCACTTTCAGTTACAATTTGCTGTTTTTCACATTGAGTGTGGATCATTTTATTTGAATAAAATTATCCACAAACTAAACCGTCAGATCACATTTATTACGCCATTTGTCTCTTTAGATGTTGTAGATGACTGTAATGTAAACCACTGGATGCAGAGCTCATCTTTTTTACCCCTAGTCATTTAAAAATTGAGATATGCTTTATTTGTGCTTTTTTAATGCATACTAGAAGCATTTTTAAAGAATTACTCAAAGACTTAGCTCAAGTGTAGTATAAAATGCACCATCTGGAAGGAGGCATAAAAATAGTGATCGCTTCTCTACTTTTTGAGCCACAGGAGAGCAAAGCAACTTTGTCAGGATGAAAGCAACAACAAACAAATGAGAGAAACAACAACAAACACCTGTAAAGTGAATCCTACTCTTGGTCAGGTCTCTCGCACCATCTTTGTGCTAGTCTGTTGCAGTATTTTCCCCCCAATTTTCTGCTGGGTTTGATTCCCTTTCCTCAGAGCTTGGCCCAGTTTCTCCTTTCTGTTCTATGCCATTGTCCCCGCAGCGCTCAGACAGATGTTTCGGTTGATATGTGCGGAGGTGGGAATGCTGAGTGGTCTGCTTTTTTACAAAGAAAGCAAAGAGAGAACTGCGGCGCTCATTCAGGCACATTCATAACTCTTTCTGGTGAGCAGATACGGTAGGCTGAAGCTCTCAGACTCCCAGACTTTTTTTTTTTTTTTAAACTATTCTCCAGGTGCAGAATTATTGTATCTGCATGGACAGTCTGCTTTTGCAAAAGTCCTAAAATGTTATTATATTTTTGAGCTTGGTTATGGACACCGATAAATATTGCTTAGGATATCTGAGTTTGGGTCCCATAAGCTGATCATTTGGAGACCTCCTCCAATCATGAAGACATAACAAGAGTCCCTGTGGGTACAAAGTGCTTTCCTTTAAAGTAAAAACAATAAAAGGCCCAGCAATACTATTCTTCAATGTTGACATGGGGTTGTAAAGATGGCTCTTGCTGTGTTTTTGTGACAGACTGCTGCCATGTTGAAAAGTCTTCTGTATTTCATCGGAGTACGTACTACAGCGCCTCTAGCTCATCTGGTGCCTCTGCAGCAGTCATTGTAAAAGTATCCGACTAAAGCATTTAGACTTATACAAAAGCTGCGTAAGCTTAATGCTATGTCTTTGGTGTTGTTGGCTGGTAAGAACGAGGAAGTACAGACGGAGGAGAAAAGAGGACAGGTGAATGTGATCTTGCTGTACCTAACACACCGGTAGCTGCACACTAATGAGCCAAAGATGTGTGAAAAGGTTTAATTCAGTTCCTAAACGGAAATGATGTGACCTCAAGGTGGATTTGCTGATGCTATCTTCTGTTCGTGGTCTCACCCTTCATCTGATGTAACATATCCCTTTGCTCTCTTCTCATTGCCTCTGTGCTCGCCACTGGCGTTCAGATAAGAATCAGTAGCCATCAGCAGATATCTGTGACTGCCCAGCCTCAGTTCCAACTCTATCCTCTGTTTCCATCTTTTCTATTTTCCTGCAGTCATTAGCTGCATGCCGCTCAAGTCTCGTGGAATGTCGAGATAAGAATCTGCTGTCTAAGGATGTTCATACCAGTCACGTAGGCAAAGCTGGTATCATTTATGTCCTTCTGTGTGACTTTTGTATGTTTTGTTTATGGTTTACTGTTTCACTCTGGCTGTGTTAGACTGCTGTCAGGCGATACCTTTACACACTGTGCTCATCTTTAGACCACTGACCCAAATAGCAAATTGCAAGAAAACCCCATCCTGACTGATTTTGTCAAAATATACACCGATATAGGCAGTATACAATCACTTGAATCTAAACCGATATCTGGACTAATATGAAGACAGAAATTTTCCAGTTGGAAGGTTTACGTGCAGGAATTATCTTCAATGCTTTAGTGTCTGTATGTTGAAACAAAGCTTTCTGAGGTCTCGATATTTATTCCTCCTTTCCTCTAATACCACAAAATACCTGCAAAGCTACACACTTGTGTTATATGCGAGTTTTTGAAAGCGTGACCTGTGATAAGTACATATGTTAACCCAGCAGTTTTTTTTTTTTTTTTTTAAGATTTTTTGAGGCTCTAGTGGCCTTTATTTGAAAGTAGCTTGACAGGAAATTAGGATCGAGAGAGGGAGAAGACATGCGGCAAATGTCGCCAGGCCGGGAATTGAACCTGCGACTACCGGCACGAGGACTAAAGCCTCCATATGTGGGTTGTGCTTTGCACCTGTGCCACCACAGCACCCCAACCCAGCAGTTTTAATGTATTTTGGATTGGGGTTCCCTGCAAACATAGACACCAGATAGTGAGTAGCGGATCCAGATTCTACTTTGTGTGTGTGCGCGCGGGTGTGTGTGTGGGGCGTGTGTGTGTGTGTGTGTGACAAAGCAGGAAAAACAAAGAAAGTCATTATTTTTATATCAACAGCATGGTTGATGTCGACCTAAAACTCTGTCTACTGCATTACACAACAAGCCTCACCACATGTATTAACAGCATAGGGAACCTGAAAGCACAATACATATACCCTTAGCTAACTTTTATTGCATTATCAATAGACCTGTTGATGTCCTTTTGGCTGCTCTGTGACCTGGCTGCTGATTTGCCTGCTAAATGGTGATCCAGAACATAGATTTTAATGCCAGGCATGAATTATAGTTATTAGGTTCCTCTGTTAACATCCTGTTCGGCCAGGGTTAATATTAATATCACTGCTGCTGATATATCCTCCAAGTCCAGACCTGCAGCATATCTCTACTCCAACACAAATGAATGGTTTGTTACTAGATGTCATGATGGCTTGATGTCATGCTGAAGAGGTAATCCAGTTGTTTGATTTAACTGTTTTGAAGCACGGATGTATTTAAAAGTTGTACTGTAGCTCTCAGGGACTGCAGTTGTAGACTCCTGCTGTAAAAGGACCTGTATGTGGACCAGCTCAGCCCTGTGCAGTCATCAAGGCCACAGTGATTCATTGGTGATGACCAGAAAGATTCTGAGAAAAAGATGAAAACAAACTGAGTCAGACTGATGGACTTTTCACAGCGGTTTAATTTAGAAAAAGGGAGTCTTAACTCATCCAGTCACTGGAATCATGACAAGTACCGACATTATAATGTAGATGGGATCGAACTTTGACCCTGCCAATGATGGGTCTCCACATACTGTCCACATTTACCCATCACTACATGGAGTCTTGGATAATTCTTCTGACGCCTGGTTGATCGATCGTGCACAGTCTAAGACTTTTGAGGCTGAATTAACTTAACTACACACATCATCAGACTGCCTTCTCTTGCGGGCAACACACACACACCCACGCACACACACACTCAGTGGGCTTCTTCACATGCTTGTGTTGTGGATTAGCCAAATCTCCCGACTGGTTGCTAAGCTGATTAAGGGGGTTGTTATGCATTGGCTGTTCTGGAAAACTAGCAAAGATGCAGACATACACTCATGGAGTGGGACACCTTGGGTTAATATTTCCTTTCATGTTGGCCCAGGTTGCTGTATTCTCTTTGTGTGTTTGAGGGAGTTTGTCTGAAACCCGTCCATAACTCCTCAGACAGATGGCAGAGCTCACTAGCGGTCATGGTTTGCAGCCCTGCAGCAAACCCGATGTGCATTTATGTGTGTGTGTGTGACAGAGCAAGAGAGCAAATGAGTTGAAGGAACGACAGACAGAGATAAAGCCTGTTGGAGCAGATGGAGGCACAGATGGCTACGTCCAGCAGAGACAGGAAATCGAGGTGACACCAGGTGGACGGCATCCTCGAGGATGAAACGCATGCACGAGCTCTCGCAAGTCAGCCCAGAGGCTGCTAATCCATCTTAATCAAAATGGCTGGTGACAAATCTTAATCTTTGGAGGTGATAAGCTTTACACTGAGATTCTACACATTTGTTTCATTTCAGAAGTTCACATTTTTTTCCAGACTCAAATTTTTTAAATTGATTTTTCTGTAGTTTTTAAGTAGAAAATACTGACCTTGAGTTGTGTGAATAGCAGCTTCATGCATAGATTCCACATCCAAAAACAATTCAATAAAAATGATTTTGATTTTTAGAATCTGAATTTTGTCATTTTGTCAGTTTTTTTATTTTTTGGCATCTGGAGTAACTTTTATCAGTTCTCTTTCAAAATTTGTAATGGCTGGAGCATCCTAGATAATTTAATGTTGTGAACTTGGTACTTCTGTTTTGTAAAACAAAAACTTTTTGTTTAATGTTGTTTAACATTTTAACCAGACCCAATTTAAGGACCACAAGTCCAGTGTAATCTCAATTTGAAGTTGTCTGAAATCTGAATAGTTTAGTCAAAAAGTCAAAAAACCTCAAGTCTGAGGGATAAATGTTAAATTAAAGGAACTACAGACAAAAGATTTCATAGACATATACATCAATGTAAAAATTGCTGTAAATATTAAGGATTATTGCTTTTTGATCCTTTTGAAAATTAAAGATGGGAAAAAAAAGTTTGAAAAACTTCAATATGTCCCACACAAAGCTCTATTTTTCCATAATCATCCAGACCTAGAAAATAGATGCATTTCCAGACTATTCCAAATCTGTGCAGGAAACAAAATAAACACTGCGTGACCTTTTGTGTAACCTATGAACACAGACCAAGATTTTACTGTAAACAAATTAGACACTCTTACTTGCAAACAAACTTCCTCTAATTTAATATTGGCTTGTTGGAAACCGTTTACTTCCAGTTCCTGCAGCATCCACACAAATCCATCCCCTAGTGTCCTTTTCAAGACTGGGTTAGTAGAGCAGGCGCTTGCAAGTGGTTGTAAGATAAAAAAAAAAAGAGCTGGTTAACTTTTGATAAGCTGTATTTCATTATGCATGAAACTCCCAGCCCACCCCCACATCAAGTCCCACACCCTGCAACCCGTCTGCAACCATCCGAGATGGAGTCAGCGCACGCACGAGCCGATAAGAGCTGCTGGTGTCAGCGGGGGTAAAGGGTTTTTCTGAGAGACAAAGAGGGTGCTTCTAGATAGGCTTTAAGAGGTAATGGTGTGTCGGTGGAGAAATTAGCTGTTCATCTTTCAGTGCTCAGTCAGATAGTGTATTGTTGCAGGTGTTTTACTGCAGTTCAGTGCAAATGTCAGATCATGTTGCAGAAGAAACCAGGCGGAGACAGAATCCTTTATGACAAAATGAACGAGATACAAATTTTGATTGCGTTATTTTTTTTTTTGTGCTGCAAATCAAACACCAATTTTGAGATCACTAGCCAGCTCAGGTGTACAGTAAATATGTCCTTCATGTTATGCCTGTCTTTCTCTTGCTCATCTTGTTCTACTGGGTACCAGATGAGAAACGTTCTTGTTTACACCCTTTAGCGGTTTATGCAAATGTGCAAAGTAAACCGGATTCTTCTTCCTTGAGAGAAGAATCAAGGCAGAAGTAGTGCTTCTTCCTTGAAGTAATGCTCCACAGAAGGGATTGCAAAAGGAATGATCTGAATGTGAAAGCGTCAGATTCAAAAGTAATAGAGTGGAATTAAAAAAAGATTATAGCAATATAGGTTAATGTTTTTGTTACTGATTTTATAGCACGTTGTCTTCCGTCAGATAGTTACTAGAGGTGGCATGTTGTGAAAATCTTGCATCATGTACTATGAATAGCAATATCTATGAAATTTAACCTGTTAGTGTTTTTTCTATTAAAATATGTCATAGTCCAGTAAAGGGTTAATGAATTCCTGAACTGAACAGGGTGTGAAATTGTGTGGAGGAATTTATCCCTGCTGAGGACCAGCCCGCACAGTAACTCCCCTCCTCCTCTCAAATGGCAGATCTACTGGTCAAAACCAAGCTGGAAATAATCGAGGGTTACGGGAATTTAATTAGTTTTGTATTAAATGACTGTGATATTTTTCCCTCCTGCATTGCCTAAGTTAGCTGTATTCTATAATTTGTAATTCCCCTCCACCTCTTCTTTCCAAATATTTTCACACTTCAAATAAAATCTCTCTTTTGGACAGATTTTTGATTGATTGTAACTTATGTTCATCTGTATAGTTTAACATACATAAATAACATTACATTAAGAATACTGAAACTACTCTTACAGCTGTCATAAGTTTGAAATGAAACAAAATGTATATGGTGGATTTTATGGTCATTAGTGGTATTATTCTTCTAAAATCTCTTGCTATACCTTTGAAGAACTCCTACTCTTCTTGAAATTAATCTACATATTATCAAATCAAAGTTGAAAATATTTCCAGAAACTATTATTTACTTGCCTATTTTCCACCTTATCTATTTTGTCACTCCTCAGATATATACAACTGTTTTGTGAATCTCTTATGGAGTTGAAAACTGAAAAAGTGTCACATTAAAGTGCTACAAGGGGTCACACCATGAAAAAACAGGCTGAATGGAGGCGGTAGAGTGTTTCAGATTCTCATAGATGCTAATCCCATCCTGGTGAAAATCTGAAAAAAATCTTATTGCCTCATCTATTTCATAATCCATTTTTTCCAGTGGGTACACTGTTTTATTGCATCATGTTTGCTTGACTTGGTGCTTCCACGCAATCCGAAGCGCATACTTTGGCTGCCTGTTCTCCATTATGAAGGAACTTTGGTCAAAAGTCCTAAAGTAACAGAGAGAGGTCTGTAACTTTTCCCATTTTATAACTGTGTATTCTTTACTTATTGATGGCACCGCTCAAAGATTTTTTTTTTATTTATTTTTTTTCTTCCCTGCCCCTCTCGCTCTCCTCTGCTGCACTGCACTTTTTGCGCAGTGGTTTGGCTTCGACTGGCTTTTCCATGTCCCCCAGTTGCTAAGCTTGTTAATTTGCATCCATGAGACGACACTACTTTTCCTTTTGCGCCCCATGTGTGAGAAAGGAAATGCCAGCATAAGTTTAATGTGTATGTGTTTGTTTTTAGAGGAAACATCCCGGCCCAAGGAAAAGACTTTGGTTGGAATCTTTCCATTCCTCCAATAGTTTTCCCTCCAACACTTACTGTACTGTAACTCTATCTTTTCCTCTTCTCCGTCCTTACTTGGTTTGTAGGTGTGCGCGTGCGTGGGCGTGTGTGTGTGTGTGTGTGTGTCTGTCTCTGTGCACGCAAGCAGAGATGTCTGGAACCAATAGATTTCACCCTGATGAAGAGTCGTATTAGGAATCACTACTTGCAACCTGAGGCTCCAGAACCTGCCCATTTAAATGATCAGAAGGAAAACACAACCTGCAGACAGAGGCGCTCACTCATTTATCCCCGTTCAACCTGCAGACTCCTGGCCCAGTTTCCCCCTTCAGTCTGGTTTCAGATTATACTGGTGACCTCCTTTGCTGCCTGTTATTTTGTTAGGGCATTTCATTTATAGACGCTCACCTCAGTCGATCCCCCTCATCCTGTTCACGCAGTCATACGCACACACACACGCTTCCTGCAGTTGTTTTAGTGTAACCCCCCCTTTTCACTTTACCGTGTGCTCCCTGCTGGCACTAAACCGGTCCGGCTGACTTCCTGTCACTCTGTCCTCTCTTCCTGCATGTACAGGGATGAATGGCCATATTATTCACGCTGATGCAGGGCCCTCCCTCTTACTCACCCGTTACACTACTTTGTGTTTCATTCTTCTTTTCTTTCTGCTTTTTTTCATTCTTTTGGGGACAATAGCATGAGCTCACAGTGGTACAACTGAAAACCATTCCCACTACACCCCCCACCCCCCTCCTCTTCTCTTTTCCACAGCTCTGTAGTCTGTGCTGCAGTATCAGCCCCCGGAGCAACAAAGACCAGGCCTTGCTGCATAAACATGCCGGGTATGCGAGCTCGCACTCGCTAAACCACAAAAGAAAGCAAGAAGAATGGCTAATGTTCCACCGTGCTTGTAGCTACATCACCTGATCGGGTGTTTCTGATTTCTTATGTGTGTGGCATTATGCTACGGCTGTCATTAGTTATTACCCGTCAAGGTTTTTGCTCACTTGCACTCAGAGTTGGCAGATATATATATATATTATAGCATAATCTCAGTGGATTAGATCTTGGCTTCCCTAGATTATGCTGAGAGCTCGGTACCTGGAGGAAGAGTTGGGCAGTAAAATGGTGTTACAGTGACCTGTGGGAGCCAAAAATCACAATAACTAAAGCGCTGTTAAATAAAGAAGTGCTTTAAATACTTCTACTCTCTGATGTCAGTGTTGGCTTGAAAGGCAAAAACTGTTCGCTGGATTGGCTATTCAAAAACTGTGCAAGACTCAAACTGCATTCCCTACTGTAAGTCTCAGAGCCAGCATAAAAAGGCAACTTGACAACGATTGCTTCATCCTAGTTTATATTCTAGAAATCACCTCATTGTTTCCTCGTCTAAAAATAGTCTTGCTAAAGCATTGATGGAGACATTTTAATGAAGGAAAAGAATGAAAGAAGCCAGAAAAATGCTTTCCTGATACTGTGAAACTGTTCCAGTCTTAATGCTGCCAAGGTGGCAAACATTTCCTCTATTGTCTATTGATGCAAATTCCACCCATACTAAGGTTTGTACTGGAAGTATTTTTCTACCATCTAGTGGCTAGAGTTGTTACCAATTATGCCTAATTTTGCATTCTAAATACTATGTGTTTACGTCTAATGCATGTGCAATAAGAGAACAATCTCTACTCTACATAGCATCAGCTTGAAAGCAAATAACCTCACTGATTCAAAGATCTGATTCCACAATTGTAATTATCTCCTCAGCCATCTACTGAGTTCTCAAGGAACATAGCAACGACAGATTAAATTATGTCAAGAATTTTGAAAAATATTGACTGATTCCAGCCTTTCAGAAGGGATGTATCACTTGGTCATACACAGCGGTGCCTATTTCCACAAAGCTCCTCGTCGGACCTGCAGCCTTCAAGCCGAGCTTCTGCTCCATGGAGCACACCGTCCCCGTGATTCGCTCCACCGGACTAGCGGCAGCAAGAATTAGCAAACACCTGGTGGAGCTGCGAGTTTGCTGATCCCATCACACAAACTCCTTCTCAGCCCAACCGTCCTGATACAAAGGTGGAGTGTCAGAGCAGGAGCTTCTTACAGAGAAAGAGGCCAAGTTAAAGGTGTCACGTTGTGATGTCAAATTTCTTTTAAGTTATTGATATATATATTATTTTTCAACTGATGGTAACAAAGTACCTTGATTTTGCTAAAAAAAAATGAAACCACGTGTCTGGAAAATACATAAATGTGCCTCAGAAATGCGTTGATCCCTTACCGAAATGACAAAAATGGAGACATGTCATTGGAGTGACATCAAATTTGCGGTTTGCGCTGCCTTTTAAATCAGCAGGCTTGTCTGTACTGCTGGGATATTGCTCCTCTGTTGTTTTTGCTCTGCCACATTTCCTCTGCAGCCAGTTCAAGCCATGCCTCAAACAGTCTTCACATGTAGTTGCAAACAGTTGTCACATCTGTGTGTGTGTGTGTGTGTGTCTGCTGTGTCATGATGTGGTTGTAAAGAAGTCAGCTTGGGCTTCCAGGAGTTGTCTGGATGGGTGCTGTCAAACGCGGTTTGCATGTGTGAATTGCACAGAAGGGAGCGTGTGCTGCCCCTATGATGTTTTTTAAGTATGATGAGACCTCTGAGCAGCGTGTTTGTCTCCCGTATGTAGCCGAGAACCAGAGCAGAATCCAGGGCGACCGAATCACCTGTCAGCTTCAGCCAAAGCAGCCTGAAGCTCCGGGCGTAATTTTGCTGCAAAACTAAACCCAGCCAAAAGACGTAATGTTGCAGGAAAATTATTTTTAGCCTCGGTGTTGTGCTTGCCAAAGAGGCATGGATGTCACATGACTGACTGTGTTGCAGCATTTTTTTTTTTGCTTCCTTTTCTGGGTTATTTTTGCTATACCCTGGCCTTGCATCCACATAGTTGAACACGGCCACATGCGAGGGTCTGGTTCGCTTCGAGGCAACCCAGACTAACAGCCTCAGAGCCTCAGCCCTGCTTCCAAAATTAACTGCAGTCATCATCACCCATGGTGGTAATGTCACTCTGTTGTGGTTTGCTGTCTCCATCCATTATCTCCTTGTTTTCATCTTTATGCCCTGGGTGGAACTAAGAAAACAAATCCAGGTTAATGACATGAATTTGCGTTACACCTACACAGGTTGTCAAAAAAAGAGAGAAAGAAACAGGTGGCTGCAGTGAATATAAACAGGAAGATGACTGCGTTTTCTAAAGCTAAATGACTATCCTCCCTAAATGCAGTTCCTGCAGAGATAACTAGCTGTGTTCGAGCTAAATCCTCTTTCCTATTGGTCTGTTGCTCCTGGCTGAACGGAGTGAGTAATGTATGCACAACTCTCATGCAGACAGAGCTAGACAGCCTGAGAGAGGAGGTGAGACACTGGAAGGCAAGGAGGGAGGAAAAGGGAGAAGAGAGCATCGGTAAAGTAGATTCCCAGAGTTCGATATTAAGACCTGCTCTCATCTGCCTGGAAAATGTGACTGGACTGGCTGGAGGAGGTGGAGGCGTCACATTCCGGTTCATCCCCACTGTGGACTCAGTCAGGATGATGGACATTACAGAGCAACAAAACAGAAGTTAAGAGCCCGCAAAGAGTGTTATTACTCTTTCTTTTTCTCATAATCTCTCACAAGTGTGTAAAAATATTATTTCACCTTATTTCCACATGCTGCAGCATTTTACTTTGCAAGTCAATAAGACATGGAACGATCAGGCCTTTTTTGCTGGCCTGAGCAAATTATTAGTTTTCTTCAAAATCCGTCTCGCTGATTCCTGTTTTGGCAGATTTTCTTTCCAAGAACTATGACTAACAGTGCATCTAGCTTAGGAAATAAAACGGTGCATAATTTATGGTTCAGGCAAGATTTTAGTAGTATATCTTAGTGGAAAACTGACAACCTACAATTTTTTTTGTGTACAGAAGTCAATTTCAAACTCAGTAAAAGTAACAACTCCAATCATACTGTCAGTTTTTGGACTTGCAAACATCATTAATCAGAGATTAATGTTATTATCACATGACAACTAATGCTTTCTGACCCCCCACCCCAAAAAAAGGCTCATTGATGGGGAAGGCAAATAGTATTTTTGCATTATTTTACCTCAACAAAGAACAATAAATGTGCATCATTTATCGCTTATTAATATTTATATTTTTCAACCTGATAGTGCTGAGTGACTTAAAGCGAATGCATTGAATTTGAGAGTCCTCCTCCTTATTTTCTTCAAGCCGTCCTTCCACTTGCTCTCCTCCACTCCCTCCCCCCCTGTCCTGCTCTCCCTATTTTTTGGAGGGATTGCTTCCGTCTGAAGCGTTGTGCGTGCGTTGTGTTGTTGTTGTCTTGAATGGGCTAATTACAAGGCCACCATCTCGAAGTTTTGTGTCACGGCTTGAAGAGGTGGGACTCTGACTCACTCCCCCATCATTGGCAGTGCTGTGCAATGAGTAAATTACACACAAACACGTACATGAACAGACTGCGAGACAATAACACATGTTGTCAAAGCAAATCTTCACACCAGGCCATTGGCACAGACACCGGCAGTGCGTACGCATGCATGCATTTACTGTGAGCTCTGCTCCTTCTACAGTGCTACATCGTCGTCGCTGGCTTTGTGGCCTTTTAAACAGCATAAAAATGACCGAGCAGCCTCTGGGGGCGAGTGGCAGGACGTTTAGGTCCATGTCTATGGGGGCGTGAGAGAGCGAGAGAGAGGTGGGAGGAGCGGCGTGGTCACAGACACATTTAGTTATCCCACTTCTCTTTGTGGTTATGAGAAACTGCACTCTCAGCTGGTAAACACAAAAGCTGCATCACCGCCGGCGTGACAGGCGGTTGGTTCCTCGGGTCCCTGCGAGTGTTTGTGTGGCTCAGTGTGAGTTGAATACTGCAGCGCAGCGAGGATGGAGGCCAAAACTGTCCGATTTCTCTACAGCCAGCGGTGTAAAGGTAGGAGACGACGTGTGTGTGTGTGTGTGTGTTGTTTTCCAACTCAAGAAAAGATTCATGCTTCTCAGTGTTGGCAGACTGCGAAGGGAGCATAGCATTAATCTGTCAGCTGTCTGCATTGATTCAGTGCATGTGTGTCGGTGCCAGTGCCCTTGATTTCATCCACATCAATGCATGCGTTTTGCAGTGGTCTCTCTCCCCTGCAGTGGACAGCGCTCTCCAGGGGATGTTTGTGTTGCCAGTGATTGAATGTGGTTTCTGAGTGTGTCTGCACTGAGTGCACTCTATTAATTTGAGGCCAGGAGGAGTGCAGGAGTGGGGAGAAGGGAGGCAGGAGGAAAATGAAAAGTGATAAGCAGGGATAAATGGCTGCCTCTGGAGATGAAAGGGGATAGCTGATCCCCTTCACACACACACGCACACACACAAGCACAGTTGGCTGTAAACATGAAGGTGCACACTCATGCTTGGGAGGTTCGTGCTTCATAAACTGGTGGGCGAGAGACAGACTTCCGGCAAGTCTTCCAGCTCCAGGTGTTTTTGATGTTGGATGTCTCGCACGCTGTAATGACGGCCCAGCTTTATCCTTTGTTATAAGTGCATTCCCTTGTTGTATAGGTAACAACATGCCATTGACGAGTAAATAAACATTTATGTTAGAATATCAGGAAGCAAATGTTATATGCAGTTCTGTGGATCATGTGACTCTTCCTGTTCACTTAAATGTGTCAGATCGTCAAACAATCTCAGAGTCAGATAGCCAGAGTAAATATAGAATAAAATATAGTTTTGCAATGATTATTATTAAAATAACCAAACCAACTTGGCCTGATGAAATCAGTTAGTTAACTGTGATAAGTCACATTTTTTCTTCAGTTCCATTAGCCACAAATGCAACCTGACTCAAGAAATTACTAGTATAGATCAAGTCTGAACAGTAAACTAAGTAAGCTCAAATGACAATACACCATGTTGTGTAAAAGAAATTTAAGAACTGATGAAAAACAAAGTCACTGAACTCTATTGATGTAGAAATGGTTACAAAGCCGAGCCATGTTGAGAGGCATTTCCCTTGCACGCAGTGAACATGGGACAGTGGTGAACCTTACCAGGAGCATCCCGTTACGAAGCATAAAACTAACACAGCATTTTCATAAGAGAATATAGCATTGAATTTTAAACACAATGGTGGTAGTGTGGTGCTGCTTTTCTGCTTTAGGACCTGGATAACCTGCTCTTGCAGATGGAGCTATGAATTGTGCTCTCCACCAGTGAGTCCAGAAAGAGAATATCTTGCCCTCACTTTTTGTGACCTTCAGATCAATTGCACTTGTGTCAGAGAGCAAAGCAATGATCTGGATGACTCCAAAATATTAGCTTTTGGCGTGATCTAGTCAAATTCCAGACTTTAATCTGATTAAGATGAATCATGAACAAGTTGTCCATGCTCCAAAACCATGCAAATGTAACTCAGATTATGTTTGCATGATATGAACATTTTGTTTGAGCAACTGTAACAAAAGAAAAGCAAAAAAAATCTTAAAGTACTTTGTGTGTGTGAAGTAACACCTGCATTATAGCTACCAAAGCTAACTTCATACCCCTCTTCTTTGTGCCTTTGCAGAGGTCCGAGCTCAGTTGGTGGAGCAGCTCAAGTGTTTGGACCAGCAGTGTGAGCTGAGGGTTCAGCTGCTTCAGGACCTGCAGGACTTCTTCAGAAAGAAGGCAGAGATTGAGATGGACTACAGCCGGAACCTGGAGAAGCTGGCTGAGAGGTTCCTCACAAAGACACGCAGCGCCAAGGACCATCTACTCAAGTACGTACTACAAGAGTCGATCAGTTAAGCACAAAGCTAAGCAGAGCTGCAGGTCGGCACTTTGCACATGTAGGTTGTGGGGCCAAAAATAGCCAGTCTCCTTATTTAGCCTTTTTGAGCAACATAGTTTTTCACAGACTGCTCACTTCCTTCCTGAAAGAATAGAGAAGTAGAGGGAGCAAGCAAGGAAATGAAAGAAAAAAATTGCACAAAGAGAGGTGACAGATGTCCTAATTGTACTGTTGATTTTTTACCTAAATCACTCATTGCCTCCTACGTAGATTTACTGAAGCAGTGCACAATTCACGTTGATTTCTTTTTGAACATATTACGTCCTGTGAGAAAGGCTGCATATGACAAAGGCAGAATCTGCTGCCAAAAATATCCAGGTGGTGTTTCTGTGCTCTGACTGCTTTGCAGTATCTTGCCATGAAGGGAACCTTTGCTAAATAGGCCAGTAGTTTTCTCCATAGAAGGTTTTTCTCTGTCAGTGACTTGTATTTCCATTTTTTTTCTCCTTACATCAGCAGTAGACGATATAAAAGATGCACTCTGAAATTCCCTGGTTTAGGCAGCTCGGTTTATCTGGCAGCTTTTAATAGCAGAGAGCAGGCTGTTTCCCTGTGGGGAAGTGCTAGTTAATCATAAACCTCATGCACACACACACAAACTTGGCAGAGCTACTGCAAATTAAGGAAGCCAGGGGTGACTTTTTACAGACATAACTGTACCTATTTGCATATGTCTTTACTGACTTTTAACCAGTGACAGGGATTAAAATGTCACAACACCTTTCTAGCCAACGTGTTAGTGGGCCTGCTCCACACAGCTAGGAGTTGTTTCTGTGATCTTTACGACCAGGACATTTATTTTGTTTTTTTGGATGTCAAGGCACATTTTTCTTTATGCGAAACCAGACAGAGCAAGGCCCAGAGGAGCACAGCAGCTCATGCCAAGAAAGATCAACTGCAATAAATATATTCATAGTATCTGTAGGGCTTCTCCGTGGCACAGTTGTTGCCGCTAGGACCGCTATTGCAGTTTAGTAGGAAGGTTCTGGGTTTGAGTCCCAGCTTGTGGCCTTTAGACAAGGAGTTTGCATATTCTTCTCATGGAAGCATAGGTTCTCTCTGGGTACTCTTGTTTCCTCCTATAGTCCAGAAACATGACTCTCAGGTTTATTGGGTTCTCAAAATTACTCTTGGGAATGCGTGTTCATGATTGTGTATCTCTGTGTTGCCCTGTGATGGACTGGTGACCTGTCCCAAAGGGATTAGCAATTATATTAGAAATTCTACCTGGTGGTGTATACTAAAATCTGTTACTGTTGGGGTTGCTCCTTTGAATATCTTTCCCTCTTTTTGCTCAGTGAAAGCAGAAAAATAACTACCAGTATTGTTTAAAGTGTGATTAAATGCATTTAGTGTGTGGTTTTTAGCAATAAATTGCACCACCTAATAAAGCTGGTTTCTGAAAGTAACCTTGTTGATAATTGGTAAGTTGAACCTTAAGAGCAACATTTGTGATTGTAGGGCTGTCACCAGTTGGAAACCAGAAATGTTCAGTTTCTTTAGACTTCCTGTTGGCCTCTTGGCATCCTCTCTCACTGATATCAGTCTAAACCTTTAATCAGTTTTGGAGAAAAGTGCAAGCTCTCTCATGTTCCCCTTGTTCTGTATTTTCTCCAGTTATCGGTGACCACCTTCACTCTTCTTTGGAATGTACATGAAGCCGGAGTTTGTTTTCACCTTTCCTCTGACTGATACCTCTTTACAGTGTGAGCATAGTAGTGCCTGGGCTAAAGGGTGCGTATTAGCAAATGTCAAAGAATTCGTACTTAGAAAGCTGAACTTTAATTCTGTTTAACCAGATTTATTAGCTGATTAGAGGTGTGAATTCAAGAGAATGCTGAAACTGGACAAGATTCTGCGTCAACCAGAAATTAGTTGAAGTGTGTGCACATTTAACAAATGTGCACTATACAGGTATTTGTATGTTTTTATATTTTTGTCACATTATTTTGCTTTTGAAAAGTTTTGAGAACCACTGCTCTTATGCTTTCTAAATTTGCCAAACAGTATCGGCGCTACATTACACTGACCCATGCTGGTAAAGCTGTTAAAACAAAACCGGGAAGGCGAATGCTAACAGGTTTTAACTTTGAATGACTGGAGCAAGCTAGCTGGCATAAACAATCCGTGATTCCTACAGTGAATATATTCACTGTAGGAAGACAAAGTTTGAACTGTATCATATTTGTTCATTACAGTATGATATATAAGTCTACTAGTGTGTTTTCAATTGTTTTGTTTTGTTGTATTCTGACTTTTGGGAGTAAAAAAAAAATGCTGGATTGCTTTATAATGAACTGAATGGAATAATGCTTATGGGTGCATTTAAAATTTAGATCTATATATAAGCATAGTGAAATACAAAAATAAATTCAGATTAAGTTTCATGTTATAATTCATGAGGAATAAAGGTGTGTTTTGCATTAAAGGTTTCTCTTGCTACACTTCAGTCTTAAACATGAACTCTTTGAACTGCAGTAATTCTCATTGAAATGTTAGGGGATAAAAGTTTCAGGCAAAAGGAGCGAAGTACAATTTTTTTATAGAGACTTTATGCGTTTAATTAAATAGAGAGACCTTTTGGATGGAGATGTGTAGATGTTGATTAATCACGGGTGCAGATTTGAAGGAGCCCAAGATCTCTCTAATCATCACCGCAGCTTCATAAATCTGCCAATAATCATTCCATGGAGGCATGAATAGCTGCAGGAAGTGTGTCAGGACTCTCTATCAGCAAATGTAAGTCATCAGTAAATGCTTACTCTTTCAAAATTACAATTTAGAAACCAGTTCCTCATTCTTCCTTTAGTCTTACATGGAATCAGTGAACACCTAAATAAGAGAAGTGAATGTGTAACTTGGAGACAGATTAGCTTTCTTCTGTTGAAACCAACTTGTTTTTTGGTTGCTGCAACATCTCTGCAGTTCATGCAACATAGTTAAAGTTTGCTTCGATTCTTGTTTGTAAATGTAAAAGCTAAAAGAATTCATAGATTTCAGTGAGAGTGATGCAAACTTTTCAGTGGCAGTGAAATAGTATTTCCCCCTTTTTTCATTTATTCTGTTTTATTCATGTTTTTGCTACACTTAAATATTTCAGATCATCAAATAACATTTCATATTTATAGGCTAAAGTTGTAAAACCAGACTGGCTCTATTTGAAAGAGCAATTGACCCATAAGCCCTAGTAAGTAGTTGCACCACCATTGCGCCACACAAAAGATGGCTGCCATCTTGTGTGTGGTGGGAATTTTGGCCTTCTCTTCTTTCCAGAAATGTTTCAATTCAGCCATTTACAAGCAGCATTGTAAAGGTTTTGCTGCAGCATCTCAATCAAATTTAAGTCCAGACTTTGACTATACCCCTTTAAAACTTTCATTTTTTGTATGTTTTTTGAAACTTTCAGACATTGACTGATTGGTATTTTTGTGTCGCCGTCTTGCTGCACGACCCAAGTGTGGTGTGCTAAAGTTCACAAACTAGTGGCTGGTTATTCTCCAGCATTTTCTGCTAGAGAGCAAAATTTGTGGCACCATCAATTATAAGAAGACATCCAAGCACTGACTGACTGCAGAACAGTTCTGAACCATCACACCACCAGTTTTACACCTCAGGCAACAGGACACAGAAAAGGTTCCACTTTTGACTGGCCCGTTCACAGAATACACAGAATCCCAAAAAGTCTTGTGGATCATAAAGATGTTTTTATATATATAGAAAGTGAGACAGACTTTTATGGTGTTCTTGTTGAGAAAAGACTTTAATGTTTGCCCAGCCCCTCTCTTTTTGTTGAATTATGAACACTAACCTAAATTGAGGGGAATAACATCTGAAGTTTTACATGTTGTTCTGAGTTGTGTTGTGACTTTCTGGATGAGCCATTATTGCATCTTTGAGTAATTTGAAAGCCAAGCCACTCTTGGGAAGGTTTACCACTGTTCCATGTGTTCTTCATTTGAAGATCATGGCTTTCACTGTGGTCTGCTGGAGTCCCAAAGCTTTAGAATGGCTTTATGACCTGTTTAAGACTGATATTAGGCTGTTACACCTGTTTCATATTGTCATAATTTGGGGACGTCAATTCTACGAATGAGGCAGAAATCAGACCTGGGAGGGTAGGTGACATTGATTATTAGAATGTTTTTGATGTGAAACATGTCAGTGTGACAAAAAAGCACAATCTGAAAATATTTTAAAAGGTGGCAAGTACCCTTTTCACATCATCGCATGCATATTATTTTTTCACTTTGGAGATTTTCAAGGACTTATTAAGAAACAGAAAACTTTTGCTGGAGTTTCTGACCGACTGGATGTTCCAACGTGACTTCAAGTCTTTTGAGAAAGGCCGGATCATTTGTCCCTTTCAGTTGCCTCATTTCCTGTTTTTATTTCCCATCTACCAGTAACCTCCTCAATTGTCACCTTCCTCTTTTTTTTTTTTTATCCTCCACTGTCGCTCAGCTTGTTTCTTAACTGTCACACTATGCCAGAAACATTTTTCTCTGCTGGGGGCAAACCCCACATTCATGGTCTGTCTGATTCACAGGCGCAGACTAAAAGGGATCAATAGGTTCTCTAAACGAAACCCAATTCCTACTTTGAGGACATCCACCCCCCTGCCTAGCACACACCCTCCAGCTCAGATCAATATACAGGCAGTTGAAGAGCATGTGTTGCATTTTGGGGATGGGAAAGGAACAGTGGAAAAGAGAAGGGCAGTGGAACAGAATAAATACAGCCCCTCTGCTTGTTCACGTGCTGTGGTCCATCTAGATGTCTTTAAGGAGAAAATATGAAGCCACTAATTACAAAGTGGTCAGTATTTATTCATGTATTTGTTTAGCTTTTCTCTACCTCCAACATCTGTGTATTTAACACTCTTCTTGCATCTGCTGCTGCTCTGTCAGTGCCATGCTGGAATTTCAGCTATTTTCCGGTTCTGTGTGTGTGCGTGGGTGTATCTGGCTGCTTGAATCAAGGAGAGTGTGTGTGTCTGTGTGTGAGACAGTTGCCTGTGGTTCATACACTCTCAACAGGCCAGGCGTCAATGATGCTCCTAACAGTGTGGGGTGTGAGGGTTGTAAGTATGTTGATCCCATGGAGATCCCTGGTATGTGTGCTATTTGGCAGACTGCACAGCAGTGGCTTCAGGGTTATACACCGTATGGTGTGTGCGTCCGTGTAAGTACCCTGATTGGTTCAGAGAGAAGTTTTTTTCTGAGCAGTTCCACTATAAGACCCCCCTTAGGCCAAATATTAGGCCAGTTTCAATTGTCTATGTAACCAATACCTACATAGATTTAGGAGAAATGTTGTCATTGCTATGTGACCAAAAGTGGCCTAAATATTTTGTTTTGCATCTGCTGTGCTTCTTTTGGTCTGGCCAGTGGCCTTTCCTGCCCCAAAAAGAAACCACATATGTATAAATATAATGAGGCAGTCACTTAACATGATTCAACAAAGGACCTTGCACAGACAATGACAAAGACAAAGCTCTTTTTAATCTGCGTTTGGTCACTCATGCCTATTAAATAAGTCCTGTGAAAATAGGTAACTTCATTCAAGGTTTTAAGAAAGCATGGATTACCGAAAGGTGAGCTGCAGTTAAAGTAAAGGACTGGGCACTTGATTTGGACATTGTGCATGTCTTGTACAGCTCTACTGAGCTGACTCAAACTTGTGCTCTAAAGATGGAAGACTTATTATAGATCTGCGCTTTAAAGACTTCAGATCTGACTTAGAATGCAAGCTTGCAACTTGAAGCTCATGAACTGTTTCTCGTTTCAGGCAATAAGTGATGAAATTAAGCTGATACATATGCCACAGCCTGGAGTTTTGACAAGATGTGACGTGGATCCCCACCTCAGCATGTGTGGATTCACCTATTTGTGGATTTTTCTATGGAACGTAACAGCAAATTCTTTTGAATATATAAATATTCAACAGAAAATGCAGCTTGGGAAGCTGAAACACATTGGCAAAACGCTACTTGGCATGCCAGTCCAAGAGCGCCTTTCATTTTCCTTTGCACTGATTAGCTGTATCCACAATAGCAGAGAGAAGGAAAACAGTTGATATTCTGCAGTAGTGCCAGTTTCCACTGTGCACATTAATGCATATTTGATATTTCAACAATTAAAACAGGCAGCTATGAATGTTTTTAGAAGGGGTCGCAAGTATTTGCAGATTTTAGCTATTTATGGTCCCTAAATCCTGTGTGTACTTTGGGTCCGCTGTATGCTTGTGTAAAATGGAGACTTTTATTTATTTAACAGAAAGGTTTACAGCCTGCAGGTTACCAGTGATTGTTAATAATCATATCACCTTGCTGTTTATACAGAATGACTAGACTAACAGAGGAATTATTAATAGGTGTTGCCTTATTGACACTGTGTATTTTATTAACTTAAGTGCTTTTATATTTATATTTCTGAGCGATAAATGTCACATCACAATATTATTCTTTCTTGTTGAGTGAAATGTTCTAAAATTAAAAACTGTATTTTAGAGTAGGTTGTTATTGAAAGACTTGACATTCTCTCAATGCTAATTTCAGAAAACTTTTCAGCCTTATTTAGATTTTTTTTTTTTTTACAGTGGAAGGATTCATTTTAATGGCATTTAGAAAAGTCTTTTTCACTACTTGTTGTGACCTTTGGGTCACCCTGCTTCTTGTCTTGTCTGTGAAGTGGGTAGTATTTGAGTTGACTGGCATTGCTGCGGTGATCACTGGTGAGATAAGGGTGTCGTGTCACCAGCTTCTTGAAACAACAGAGGAACTGCGCTCTCGTCTTTATGTTGTGCAACCGGTGGAGACCAGACGAAAAGCTGCCCCGTTGAGGGAAGTGAACACACATGACTTTATGACACATGGAGGGTTTCAGCACTCTCTGGTTTTTAATGGGAGTGTGGGGGATTTTTTTTCTCCCTTTGTCATGCCACGGTTGTTATAATCACAGCCATTTGACCTGTGACATCATGTACCACCCCGTCCCGTACCCCCGAACACACCTCCTCACAGACAAAACCCCCAACTCAATACCCTTCAATCAAAGACTCTCTCTGTCTGTTTGACATTGTGCATGCTACGGTCTCAGCTCTACTTTTCCCGCACTCCCTCCGACCCCCCCCCCCGTGTGTGTTAGTGTGTGTGATGTAAATGCCTTGCAGCTCTTGCTCTCTCTATCCAGCTAAAGCTGCTCTTAACGACACAAAGGCCGTCTTTCATCCACTTACACTCACTCATAATCCATTTTACCCACTAGATCATCCATGGATCACCCATTACTCGTACTGTACTCACACATGCACACGCACACACTCGAACAGCCTGTGTGAAAGCAGTTGCATTGTTGCATAAGCGAGTGATTACCTACTACTATGGCACCATGGCCACTAGAAACAATGTCAGTGCTGTAGTATTGAGCTATTATATGTTTAATAAAATAACTGTGGGTTTTTCTTAGATTTCTTAGAAACGGCAGCTGTGCTTTTTGCAGGGAGTGTTACCTCTTCCTGATGGCTTTTTCATCTCGGCAGAGGCCTGTGTTTGGACTGGCTTTTGGTCTCTCTGTGGGGGTGTGTGTGTGCGTGTGTGTGTGTGTTCAAAAAGAAACGATTGCTAGCTTTTGCTCTGATCTGTCTGGGATTTTGGTTCTGTTTCTGAGGTTGAGATTGTATATTTTTGTTGTGTGTGTGTTTAAACCTCACACACACAAAAAGCTGAATTTAGCAGCTGAGAGAGGAGCTCTAAACGGCAACATTTTCAAATATTACTACTGAAATACACACTTCACATAAGGTTTATTTTTTAATTGTCAGGTAATGTATTTTTAATGAAGTTATTGAGTCTTGTTTTTGTTGGTTTTAATATTTATAATTATAGAGAATGTGTACTAAAATGGGGGGAAATCTATTTAATCCTTTGATCTTCCACCATTTTGTTTGTCTTTTGACGCTGGATGTGATTATCTGTTGGAGAAAGCTCCTAACCATTGGAATGTGTCTGACTAATGACACATTCCTATGAATTAAATGTTGCATATTTAATCTTGTGAGTTCAATGGTGTGTCAGACTCCCACTTTCAGACAACTGGGTCATTTTAGCTCATGAACAGCTTTGATCTAAGACACCCCATTGCAGCTCTGGCCTTGCTTGAGAATGAACCTACATCTCCAGCCTCAAGTTATGTGCAGCCTGTAACAGACTTTCTTTCATGACTTCCCTGCAGCTTCCCTGTCCCTGCTGAAGAACAGCGTGCCCACAGCATGGTGCCGCCACCACTGTGTTTTATATAGAGACCAGTCGTTCAGGATGATGTTCTGGGCTACTGGATATTTTTTGTCTCATGTTACCAGGTCACACTCTTCAATAAGTTAAAAGTTTTCCTGGTGGCCGGGAGCTGATTAATGTCAGATTAGACGTTGATCTTTGCCCCAAATCAAAATTTTGCACTTTAGTTTTTTTGCCTCAAAAAAGACTGATAGTACACGTTGAAGTTTGTGGTTGTGACTTGACGAAATGGAAACAAATTGAAGAGAGTTTGAATACTTTTGCAAGGTGTATAAAAATAGACTCGTTGGTTTTGGAAACCCTCTTAATGTTGCATGTCTGTCTCTGTGCGTGTTTGCCTGTGGGTGTGTGTTTACAGGAAGGAGCAGACCATCTTATCTCCGGTGAACTGCTGGAACCTGCTGCTGCTTCAGGTGAAAAGGGAGAGTCGGGACCACGCCACTTTGTCCGACCTCTACCTCAACAACATCATCCCACGGTTCGCGCAGATCAGCGAGGACTCGGGGCGCCTCTTCAAGAAGGTAATCCCACGCCTACACTCAGACACACACAATGCATTTACGAGGAACTCGAGTGATGCAGAGATAGAGGGCATAATAAATCCATGTCTTGTTTCAGGCATGTCCATCCGTCTCCCTCACGTCTGTTTTTTGTCCTGACTGATTTATTGACACCTGAACCATAAGCCTGGGCAGTTTATAGTGTCTGGGTTTCATACAGGAGTCTTCATTTGTCAAGCTTCCTCCCGGTCTGTGAGATAAAACAGATAAGAATAGAGAATTGTAGTGGAAGAGCAGAAAAAGCAAAGAAACAAGATGAAGATGGAGGGTGAGGGGGAGGCTAAGCATGATGAAGCAAATACCAGAGTGCAGTTCTCCCCTGGGAGACGGCTGTTCATCTCCAGGAAGGACGTCTTAGACTATTTGTTCAGCAGGAGTCCCGCAGAGCGAGTGTTGCTGTGGGAAGAGGTAACTTTTTACCGAAAGTCGGAGCTTCATGAGATCAGGCTTTGGCTTGGATGCTTTGGCTCGGATTTAAAATTACAATACATTTCAGGTTGCAATAGTTTTGGTTGTTGTTTTTTTTTTTTTTTTGGATGAAAGCAAAGAGGGCTGGAACTGGGCGTCCCGCAGTAGAGAAGAATGTGGAGAATCTGAAACCCTCTCAGGTAGAGGAAGATAACTGTTTAGTACAAGTGTGGAGCGTGAAGAGAAGTTGTGTCTGCGTGTCTGGAATGTCGTGGCAGCGGCGGCCGATTTCCATCCTGATAGAAAATCTTTAAACGGCATGTACACTCTGATCCTGATACCAAAACAAAGCAACAAAAAAACTGCATGTTTTTTTTATTATTTTTTTTACTTTGTTCCTCTCTGGATTTTAATGAGATGTCGTTAATTTTCTTTTTTGGGGTATTTTCCTTGTGATGGTTGTTCTACTGAGGGGTTGATTTCATCTTGTCTGGTTCATAAACAGCCTGCAAACAACACACCCACACAATTCTGTAAAGTCTAATTAAGTGCATAACGAGTCCATTTATTATGTTTCCATTCAGTGGCAGTAATACTAGTAATGCCAGAGGCTATGACGGTCTCACCACAGCTCATATTTGACAAGGCAGTGTTGAAGAAGCTGAACAATGCCGGCGTTTGACTTAAAGAGGTATTGAAATCAACTGTGCTGAACTCATCCACAACTAGAAAAATCCCTCAACATTTAAGATTTTTTTTTGTAAATTATCTTTTTTTTTTTTTTTTTCCCCAAAGCCTTTCTCCAAACTACAATATATTCAGTTTGGATATATTGCTACATGGAAATTGATCCAATATTGGGTTGGATACCATTACAAACATTACAAATGCTTGGAGAAAAGAAATCAGACAAGAACAGTTCAAATACGTCAACATAGCTGATATTACAGCTACGTTGTAATAGCTAAAGTTGCATATAAAATGCCGCTTCAGATGAACGATGCATCTGAATTGATAATTAGTGGAACACCCTTTTAATTTTATGGCTTTCTATAAAAACATGATTCATGGCCTCCAGCTTCTGCCACCGTTCCTCCAAATTCTCTGCCAATTCCTCATTTTGTAGAAGCCTTGATTCACTAGTTTTCTTGGGTTTGTGTGCTACACCCATTTTTGCTTTCAAAAAAAAAAAAAAGATTTTCAAAGAGTTAAAGTTAAGAAATTCTGGTGGCTATTTTAGTATCTTCTTGGACATCTTTTAAAACCAAGCCTGGGTGAAAATTGGGACATTGTCACACTTCTTGTTTGTTTACTTTGGTCTGAATCAGTTCATGAGTTTAACTTGTAACCTATTTTGGTTCAGTTTTTTTTTTATCTTATGCTTCCGCTGATACATAGATTTGAAAAGTTTTGATTCATCACTTCTCAGAATAGAATCTCAAAAGCTTTTTAGCTCATTTTTAGAAAATTGGAGCAGATTTTTCAGTAACACTTTATTTGAAGGGGTGTGCATAAGATTGGCTTTATACTGTCATAAACATAACATAACACCTGTCATGAACATGAAGGAGTCTTCATGAATATCTATGACTGTTGTCATGAAGTGTCATTCGGTAAATAATAACATTTTTAGTGCAAAGTTGGCTATTTTAAATGGACTTTTAATGCAACTTTAAGCACAGCTTTGTTTAAAAGTGTCATTATTTTAGGGCTGAAACAATTCCTGGAGTGATTAGAGTACCTCGATTATTAAAATTCCTCGAGGAAAACTGATCTGCCTCGAAGCCTCGTTATATTATGTGTTATTATTTAGCGCACCGTGTTCCGGCCGGGACTTTATTTACTCTCTCACTTCCGCCTGAGTTGTTGACAAAAGCTAAGTGTTAGCAGCATAACGTCCAGT